>CAJNSZ010000010.1:1047063-1066415 GCA_905329745.1 Rotaria sp. Silwood2
TGAAACACGATGGCTCTATTATTACTAATTAAATGGAAATCCTTTTCTTCCATTACGTTGCGATACATTTGTAGCTAACCGTTAATCTGATGCTTTACAACTACAGTTTCTCTGTCACGGTCTGGGATGGGTACCTGAATTCTCTGTCACGGTCTGCGATGGGTACCGGGGTTCTTTGTCACGGTCTGTGATGGGTACCTGGATTCTCTGTCACGGTCTGTGATGGGTACCTGGCTTCTCTGTCACGGTTTATGATGGGGGAATTATCTGTCTGTAACGGTCTGTGATGGGGGAATAACCTGTCTGTAACGGTCTGTGACGGGGGAATTACCTGTCTGTAACGGTCTGTGACGGAGAAATTACCCGTCTGTAACGGTCTGTGAGGGAGAGATTCCCTGTCTGTACCGGTCTGTGACGGCGGAATTACCTGTCTGTAACGGTCTGTGGGGGGGGTCCAAATTTCTACCCCTAAACACTTCAACACTCCTTTCAGATCGTGTTTCACAAAAAAAGAAATGCTATTGGACATTGTATAAAGATATTAGGGTATATTGACCGTATTGTTCTAAGGGCACTCTTCTTATTAATGATTGTTTCTTTTGTTTTCACAGGATATTGTCCGTTTCTGTCTTATTCTACGCGTGTGGGATATGTGAAATAGACTTGATTATTAAGGCTGTATTGAATGAAAATGAATAGAAAGTAAGAATTGCCGACGAGACTACCAAAACCTATGAGTTTTTCTGAGGGACTTAGTATAAGACTTCGAAGCTTCTAATGTATCGAGAGCTTTAGATTCTCTGTCTGTAATGTAATTTATTCTCTAAAATTATGTTTCATGTTCAACATAAGTCTTTTCACTGTGTTCTACTCCAAGCTAGAAATTCAACTAGAAATATTGATTTTGTGTTATCTTATATACATTTTTATTGCTGAATTTCAGATTTTTAAAATATATTTTGGACGTTACAATTTTTCTTCTCTAGAAGTAAAAAAAGCTTTTGTTTTAATTGCCTTGAAAAATTGTTCGAACTCTGTCAAATGACATTTATGAAAAGAATGCAAATAATGTCCTTGAAACTGTCGTTGAACTTAAAATAGTTCTTTATTTAACAATTAACATGTCATACCTGATCTTGACGAAGTGTATATTTGTTATATTCAATCATCATTTCTAATAAAATTGGTATTTGTGCACAAAATGCATCATGCATTTCTTTTTCACTTTCCTAATTATGAACAAAAAAATATTTTTGTTTTCTTTGAATATATTTTCAATTTTACATGTGGTGAAAGTTCAATAACTAAAAATTTGTTTCGTTCATTTTCTATTTGTAAATCGACACCACTTGAAAAAACGGCAGGTAATCCAATAAGGGCATCTATGATAAAACAATCCTTTATAAAAGTTAATTTGACAAAGAAAAAGAAAGAAAAGTAATCTGACCAATTAAACTAACAAAGCCTTGTTTCCATGATCGTAAAGTTGCTTTAAAGCTAAAACAATTCGAAAAAACACGATCTTGAGCAAATATTATTAACATATAAACTGCCCATGATAATTCCTGAAAATAAAATTCAAAAAATATTGAAATTTAATATTTATTTTAATAAGACGAACTTTATACAGCACTTCATTAGCTGTTTGAATGCCCGATTGAAGTAATTTACTTAATCTCCATCGATGACGTTGACCAGAAAAATGAATACTATTCACTTCAAATTCTCTACATTAAACAGTTTAAAATAATACTATGCATTATTACAAAAAAAACCTTCTTGATCTACCCTGTTTGTTTAACTGCTTTAAGTTGTTCTTCATTTAACCTCAACGATGATCCATCTGGATTAGTTGACACAATTTCAAGTTCATTTAATGTTGGAGTTTGAAATAATGATTTAAATTCAATCTAAAAACGATACTGATTCCTTAATACTGATATAGTACAAGTATTAACTTACTTTATTCGATTCACTAGTTATACCAGTAATTGATGGTGGTAATGATATTTCAAATGATTTACATTGTTCTAAATTTTTTTCTGCTCTCTATTCAATAAAAATTAATATATAATAAGAAAATAAATAATTATCTTCTTTCTAATACCTCACGAATATAATTTTGTATATCAGCAATATCAACTGCAACACCAAATGTTGGGGTATCAAAATGAATTGGTGTTGTCTGTTTATCGTAAAAGTAATTGTTGTTACTAATAATAAAACAAAAAATTCAAACTCTTACCTCATATTTTGGCATATGAATTGATATATGCTCTGTAGGTTTTGCCATTGAAAATTTTCTCTTTGTTAATTACAAACTTACATTATTCTCTAAAAATGAGTAATAACAAAAAATAAAAGAACCTGTAAACGTGTCAATGTGACCACATAAACGCCTTCATTACTTTGCTACATATATACAGAGAGAGAGAGCCTCATTCTCATTTTATATTATTCATATGAGTAAAAAGAAAAAGAAGTTTGAGTGAAAAATCTCAATTTGAGAAGAAAGCGACAATATTTAAAGGCTATTATTTTTGAAGGACTAAACAGTGAGAAATAATATTAACTGCGCATATCATTACGTAGTGATTGCGTAATCACAAAATAAAGTAGGAATGAATAACTGAGTTGTTTTTATTTACGTTAAATTTTCAACATAGGTGAAGTTTCAGAGAAATGCCTCGATTGTCTTTCAAGTAGAAAGAGAATGAGTAGAATAAAACATTCTACAATACAATCTCAAGACAACATGTCTCAGACTCGCCATCTAATTGTCATCATTTGGCTCCTCCTCATCTTTTATTTGAATGTGTAAATATGTATGCAAACATAAACAAAAAAAAACCGTCATTTATCTTGATGTGTGTATGCAAAGCCGTCTTTAATCGGTGATGTGTAAAGTTGATGATGAAAAATGCGCGTGCTCTGTATATGCCATTTTCACTCATTCTTTTTTCTCCTGTCTATACAGTGACCGTGCCTAATCGACTAGTCGCCCTAGTCTACAACCGATAGACATACACAAAGTAGCACTCAGACGGACAATGAAGATGGGAGAAAAACGAAGAAATATATGAGAGAAAAGAAAATGGGGAAATATCATGGGAATCTAATCAATGAATAGATTGCTCCCTCTTTCTATATAGATGTTTTGTATATTGTGCGTAGCACGAATCATTAGATATTAGTATTTGTCTTGTTTGATTGTATGAACAGCTGTCTGATAAACATAAATGGTTGATGTGATCATTCTTTAGAAAAGAATCAATCAAAAATTATCCATTTTCCATAAACATGTATCGATTTGAGAAAAGATTTATTTATTTATTAATTAAATTAAAAAGAACAGAAATCTCGAAATTTGAATATTTAGAAAAACGAGACGAGACTTGCATAATAAAATCAATCAACATCCTAATGAGAACAATAATAGATTTATTTCAAACGTAATCATTTCTTCAACTGTTACATTTTTTTTTGTCTGATTCAAAAAAGGAAAATGTTTTTTTCTTTTATCTTAGTGTAACTTCATACATTTCTCATAAATAATTATTCTATGAACATCTATGTATTTACTTACAATGTAAAGATGTGTCTTATAAATCAAAAGCATTGAACATTTTCGAAGTCATATTAAAAGTCTTGCCCACAAGCTCACAGATTTAAAATATGAGCTGCTTATCACATGAACAGACCGAAATATTTGAATATTAAGGTATTGATAGTGTATGTAATGTGCTAACAATTTAAAGTTTTTGTAGGATGTATATCTTCTCTTTTTTTATCATGGTTGAATAAAGCTCGTTGAGTTACATAAGAGAAAGTATGTTTCATATAAAGAATAAAGAATTTGATGAATGTGAGAATTCAGCATCTATTTCCTTGTATATTGTAAAATAATGATATCATAGACTTTTCTTTTAAAATCTTTTTTCTTATGACAGATTTCCTCTTATGTAACTCGGCAAACTCTATCCAACCATGATGACAAGAGAAAAATAAATCCTGATAAAATTTTTAACTATTAGCGCATTACATATACTATAAATACCTTCAATAATCGAACATCTCAATCCATGCACATTATAAGCAGCTCACATTTCAAAATGTGTTAGTTTGACCTAGAAACATGTTCAATGTCCTTGAGTTACAATAGATGGTTGTCTTTATTATTAGTGAAATTCTTATGGAAAGAATGCGAAATATTTTTTCACCTTACAGCAAATCTATTACTTGATAAAAGAGCAACAAATTTCTAATCAATCTCTAGTGTATATCAAAGCAAACACATTCATAAAGACACTTCAATAAAATAATAACCTTTTGAATACAAAAGAAAACAATAAACTTCACCTATAATGAACTCTTTGATCAATATAATTTCAACAAATATTATCACATAATTTACCTTCTATTCGACATAATGTACTTAATCAAAACATTTCTTCAGCTTATCGATTCAATACCTCTGATATTACGTATTCAGTAATAGTACACAAAAGAAGCCAATTGAATGTCAGTCATCTGCAGAAAAAAATCATGGTGAACAAATTTGGTGCCATCAACATTATAGCTCTCAAAGAAAAAGAAAGAAACAGAACGAGAAAAAATTGATTCCATCAAATCTCGATACATTATGGACAAGCAATTAACTAAAAAAGTACAATATAAATCAAACACATAATTTAAATATTAGTTTTTCATTTCACTGATTCAAATAAAAAATATCCGTTTATATTATGAATTGACAAATTAATAGATGTCGTTATTGCTTAGCATCACTCAATTCCTTATTGAGGCAAACGACAGATACTTCTTTAAGAAAAACGGGGAAGAATGTTATTTTATTTTAGCTATTCTTTCTTCAAATTCACAAATAAAATGTCTTCTTCGTCAACTTCATTTTCTTTATGTTCAGTTAAACTCGCACGCAATTGTATACCATCATTACATTTATTTTCTACACCACGACAGCCAACAACGATTGTACCTAATAAATGGCCAATTGATCTTATAGAAGCAGTATGCATCGAAGCATTTGATCTTACGGCACATGCTCAACTCAAAGAAAAACGCACAAGTACAACGTAAGTCTTTTTTTATTGTTCATTTCTGCTTTTTTAGCGTTTGTTTTGATATTCTAGCAATAATATACCAAAATAATTATTCAAAAGACACAATCAACAACAGTCACGTTTTTGTATATTGTACATAGATAAACATAGAAATTTTTTGTATTTTTGTATTTGAAGAATACTAAAAGAAAACTTGCTTAAAAGACCACTTAATTGGATTCTTTTTCGAAACAAACATCAAACTGAATATATATTTCATCAACCTATTCAAAAACAACAAAACTAAAGTTTTGTCTCAAATCACATATTAACGGGTGGTGTACAAAAGTTCCCCGAAAAATGTCGCCTCATCTTTTATCGTCTAAAACATATTTCAGAAAAACCAAAAATACCTAATCAGAATCTATGTTGAAAGCCTTTTTCAACAGAACAAATTTTATCATGTATTGTCTTTGAGTAATGGGCACATCTTTACATAGTACTAAAATGTAGTCTGTAAAAACTAACTCACAATTACTGTGGTAGAACGAACCGATACTATAGTATTTTTCTAAGTTCTCACGGATCCCTTTACATATTGTTACTTTTTCTTCATTAGGTTTTGCCGTCTAATTCTCCATGAACCTCGTAAAAAAAAATAATACAGTATCACTCAAAGATCAGTTCGTTCTACCACCGGAGTTGTAAATTATTTTTTACAGAATATATTTTAGTGCTATTTAAAGATGTGCCCATTACTGAAAGACAATACATGATAAAACGTTTTTGAACATTCTGTTAAAAAGGGCTTTCAACATAGATTCCGGTTGGATATTTTTGGTTTTTCTGAAATATGTTTTAGACGATAAAAGATGAGACGACAGTTTTCCGGGAACTTTTGCACCGTCCGTTATATTGTAAGAACAAACAAAATATGTAATAAAGAATGGAATAGCTGTATGTAATAATATTCAGAGCTTACACTTTCAAATAAATAACTTCATACGACAAAAAGACAAGTTCTTATTAGAGATGTGTAAAATAACCCTACTTACCATGCAAGGTGGGATTAAGTTAGAGTGTGATCAATATAAGGTAGAATAGTATCAGGGTTAAGAAGCTGTGGATATTTCCAGACCCAAGTTTGGATCCAGAAGATTAGCTTTAGTCGGATCCACGAAAACGTGGAAGCGCAGCTGTTCCACTTGCTTGATCTCGTCTGTATAAATACAACTAAATTATTCCATACAGTTGATGCCTTTGGTATTAGTGTTGGTTTGACGATTTTCAATCAGAAATTTTCTCTATCAATGATTTGTTCAATTACATTTTTTGTTAACATAATGCATTTTCCAACTAAGCGAAAAGTTTTATATTATTCAGCATTAAGCGATGGGAAAGTGAACAACAAGAAATATTTGTTCGTTGGCTTTTTTTCTGAGAGTAACCAATAAATAGCTAAAATATTGATCCTCCACTTGTTCATGTACACAAAAGGTATCAGATATTGATGGAAAAAATTAGGATCTGGATTCGAGTCCACGAAAACATTGACCTGTATGTAGCTCCCTAGTCTCGCTACAGAGAGTACAGCGTAGAGTAAAATTAAGATGAGGAAAATGTAGGCTGGGGTTCGAGTACGAAAATTGTCCATAGGCGAGGTACAGAGCAAAAAAAAGGGCTTCTTTTGCACGTCTTCAGTTGTTATGAATAGTCTTTTATAATCTATGTTGTTCAGATAGAATAACTCGAACATAGCTATTGATCTTATTGCAAGTAGAAATTATTACAGTACTGGGAATGAAATGAAACTTGTTCATGTTTGTTTAATAAATAAAAGCAGACAGAACAAATCAATGAGATATTTAAATGTTAGAAAGATCATAATATTACGCAACAAATCTATTCCTTGAATTTATCACGAGTTTTACTAAGAGACTACCGATATAATAAAAGCAATTTTATATGTAGGTAGATGCAGTATAGTTATTCTATACCAAAAACTTCACAGGCATTCTTGATAAATTGGAAAATTCAGCTATATATTATTTGTTTAAAATGCTTATTTTTCTTTTCATAAACGCTAGACAATTTATTTTAGTCGGTAATCGAGCATTTTATTTTCAAATTAAGTTCTCAAATTACAACAAACAAATAAGATTGAAAATAAATTTTAGAAAAAAGACTTAAGAAAGTGAATTATTTATACTTATAAAATAGAGTCATATTTTAATATTTTTGTTGTATTGAGAAAAATAAAACTTTCTGTAGTAAGTAGTAGAGTATATTCAGGTGACACAATTGTAAACAATAGCAAACTAAGCAATAATATTGCCACAATCGTTATCAGTCGCCATGATATCGAATGAAGCAGAACATTGTTGATTAATTATCGTTATGAATGATTGTTGGAGACACTGAAACGATCCACAATTACTAGGAATAGAATAGCATGCATTCTCGACACAGCTTGTTGGTGTAGTAATAATACTAACACATTCTTCAGTACATGATTGCAAGTTCTATCTAGTTGAAATTTGATACTCAAAGTATGCATTAATTAGCTGCGAAATAGATGGAGCGTTCGTGGCAACAGCTTTTACATTATCAATGTATCATGTAAGATAGTTATTGATATTAATAGCAAACAGAATAGTGGATTAAGTTGAAGATGTTTTAAATACGTGCATTACCGATACCCAAGATGTCGGATCATTATTCTCATCATAGTTGAAGAAATGAATTAGTAATGGATTGCAATTCAATTTAGAGTATGTGAATGATGTCGAAGTCGTCGATGCTACTACTGTACCTATATAGGTATGATAGAACAAACAATATTTGATGTTTTATACACTGTCTTTTCTTTTCAAACATTAGATTTTTTATTTTCTTACTTGTAGCAGTTGTAATTTATAGAACGGCTACGGTGAAAAACAAGATCAGAATTCGATACCATCAAGATCAAAAATAAATGTTCTTCGCTTACATGTCGCAAAAGTAGTACTTGTAATTGACGTTGCTTCTTGAATTGTACCAAATAAAAAACAATGAACAGTAACAAACAATCATAAACTTACTTTCGAATGTGGTGAATTTTATACTACTAATAATTGCATTTAGAAATACAATAACAACAAGTGAACAGAGACAGAGAAAGTGCATTGACGTTATAATGATGTTATATCACCATTAACGGGTAATATTTTTGTAGTTGATGGTATTCAGGAATAAATTAGTAAAGCAGAAAATAAATAGATCGATCGTATTTACTTTTCTGTTTGATTACTGTCTCGTTCGTTATACTTCTTTATGAATGGTAGTTCAATAAAAAGAAATGAAATGTTTATAAAAATACATCAATATGATCGTTTTCTTTTCTTATGAATTTATATTGTTGAAATAGACTGTAGTGCGTAGAGAACATTAAGGTCGTGATGTTCATGAATGCTTCAGTTAATAAAAATCAATAGAAACTTATCGATCATTTTTTTTGTAAGACAAAGTTGTGTTTTTATGAGAGAGAAAGACATATAGAATTTCGTAAAATATTCAAAAGAAAACTACAATCAACAAGAAAAATTTCATAAACAAGACATTAATTATGGAGATTCCTAACCGAACTATGCTTTTATACAATAAGCAAAATTTTTTGTTTCGTTTTTTATAATCAATGCATCATTTCGAATTGACAGTACTGCTTATCATTAAAAAAACAAGGTATTTTTTTATTTTTTTTCTGTGATGCCAAAAATAGCTAATTCATATCCAAACAATGATTTGGATAGTCAATACAGCTCTCTATCGGATGCACCATATAGATCAATCTTTCATAGTTGGACAATGCGGAAAACTTTCCTAAAAACTGAACACGATCGTATTCAGGTCCAGGAAGACATTGTGAGAGCTCGATTTAATAATGCCATCAATTCAGAACTCTATGGGGGAGTCGCCACGCCTTTTACGACTTTATCGTACGCATTTACAAACATTACAAATCACGAAAAAAAGAAAAATTTATCAAAAAATCGTTAGAAGTGTATTTTTTAAAGTGTGTTTTTGTGGTACTTGTAAGTTTATAAGAGAAAGTCTTAAAAAAACATGACGGCCCTTCATAGTATGCAGAATTGTGGATACTATTAAAAGTGAATTCTCACAATGTCTTCTTAGACTTGAAAATTGACATGTTCTATTTTCTAGAAAACTTTCCCATATGGTCCAACTACAGAAACCTTAATATATAGTGCAGCTGATAGAGAACTTTATCGGCTATTGAAATCATCATATAAATTTGAATTAGACACTCGGCATTAAAAAAAAATTAAAAATACTTTGTTCTTATAATCTTTTGCAATACTACATTCCTGACTATTAAATTTAAAAAACAAGTATCTTTTGTACAATATCTCAAAGTTATTCATATGTCTTTAACTTATTCGAAAATAGCTTGTGCTGAAATACAGTTTATATAAACTATAATAGAAATATTTCTTGAGGCAGAGTAAAGGGACAACAACAGTATCAATAAAAAAAAACAGAGAAACCAAATAGAGCAGAACGCTATTACAGATAAATAGGTATATTTATACATATATTAAAAAAAAAAGAAAAAGAAAAAAAACTAAAATTCATGTTTTATTTGTTTATTGTTTTTTTTATATTTAAGTTAATGAATTCGATAAAGACGATGATGTCGAAATCGATAGTTGAGATTGTGATCCAGTTGAATTCGTTGTTAAAAGTGACACAGGAAGATTTTTCATATTGAAAAATAATAAACGTTTAGCACGATTTTGTGTTTCACTTAATGTAACTAATGTCCATGTACTTCGATCGATTATAACAGACCAAGGTCGTTCAACATGTAAAATTTTATTTGCTGTCACATATTCATTTCGTCTTATTTGCCATATACATGACGCATTATAATCAGCAATAATCCAACCACCAAAATGATCTGTACTTACTTTAAATCCAGTTACTTCAATTTGTTTTAATAAATTTAATTGATAATCAAATATAAGTAAAGCAACATCACATAAAACAGCTAAATGTTCAGTACCGTCATCAGCTTCAATATCCCATATTGTTGAGGATTCAAGAATATGTTTACCCATAGAATGTAATTTATAATCATAACGTTCAAGTAAAAATTGTGGACGATCTTTATTTGATGTGGAATTATATGATGAATTTGATGGAGGTGTTGTAGAAGATGATGGAATTTTATATGTATGAAATATAGATGATTGACATGATGTTATACGTTTTGGCCAATCACCATTTATATCAATTGATTGAAGAATTTTACTGAATGAATTATTGCAAATAATCTATTAAAAAAATAATTTTTTTTAATAGATATTTTATATAATCTAAAAACAAAATAAAACTTACTATTTGTGTTTGTGTAGCAACAACCCATGTATTTGTTGTTTTTGACCATGAAATATCAATAATACCATCGTATGGCCAAGGAAAACATAAAAGTGAAACATCTGGTTTAAACATAATAAATTGTTTATTAAGTTGATGATAAAGACATAAATGATGATTGCCATTTATTTCAAGAAAACGCCAAAATTCATTACCTAAATTGATTGTGCGTGCATAAGCAAATTCAAGTTGTTCGAATAATGAAACATATTCATTTTTTGATATTTGTTCATAAAGATCAATAATTTTTGTACTTGAATTTTGTTGCTTATTTCCACGAGAGCTATTAGTATCTAAAACATCAAACAACAAGAAAAGAAATAATAATAATAATAATAATAATAATAATAATAAAAAATCAAATAAAATTATTTTCACCTGAATCAGTAATTGCAACAGGTTTAACACCAGGTGTAGCAGCTGTTGGTCTCCAACCATTTTCTAGTAAATTAGTCCAATGATCTTGTCCAATATCAAGCCATGTTTCATTTAAAATATTGTGTGTAGAATCTTTAGCATATTCATTATTTTGTCTTAATTGTAATTGTTTATCTTGTGTATCTTCACTTAAACGACGAAACGATAAACGATGATTACGATGTTTATGTGATTCAGATCTATGATGTGTTTGTTGTTTCATTTTAGATGTCGATGGACATCCATATATCTGATTATCAACAGCTTGAATTTGATTAGCTTCAAGTGTTCTTGAACGATGTCGTCGATCACGTGTATTAGTAACATCATTATTTATACGAACACTATTTGCTGCTTTATCATATAATTCAAGTACATCAGAATTTGTTGATTGAGAATTTGTTATAGTTGCTACTCGTTCAATAGGAATACTAACAGGTTCACGTGCAAGTAATGTATGACGTGTTTCACCATTTTTTCTTGGTGATGTTGAACTTGTTGTTAGAGATGATTTAATAGTTAATGGTGTTGGTGGAATCGAATGAGTACCATTTGATATTGAACGATTAGGATTATTTAGAGATTTTTGTTGAGTACCAGTACGATTATCGGATATTGTTTCAGTATTTTCAATGGCATTTGTTGATGTTGATGGCATCGTTTCAACAGATTGCTAAATGATTATTAAAATAAAACCAAAATTCAAAATGTAAAGTTATTTTTTTTAACCAAACCTGTTGTGATCGTTCATCATATTTTGTTCGTAAATTTTTTCTTATTTCACGTAAACGTTGAAAACGTCTTATAGAATCATCAAAGGATTCAAATGCAAATAGCTTATTGTTATTGTTTCCATCATTTGTATTATTTTGATCGTTGACACTCGTTGAAATATTTTGTTGTTGCTGTTGTTGTTGTTGTTGTTGTTGTTGTTGTTGTTGTTGTTGTTGTTGTATTGATACATTTGTTATTGTACGTGTATTACGTCGTTGTGTACCTACAGTTTGCGAACCTTGTTTTGGTTGAAATGTTTTACTTGTTTTAGTTGTTGTCTGTTTTGATTTAGCATCATACGAATACTCTGTATGATCAATTGATGGTAAAGGTGATAACTAGAAATAGTCGAAGAAAAAAAAACTAGACTTTACTTATCAACAACTATACTGATAAACAGTTATTCATTCATACACTCATTGAGATACTACGTCCTTTTGAATTAATATCATTTTGATTTTAATCAATATGGACATTTATAATCTATACAATTATATAATCATATTTAGTATTGATACGATCGCAATTGATCGTTCTATCGAAAATAGCCTTTCGAATGTACAAAGGTCGATATATAAACGAAACTGATATGATAACATTCTCCCATCACCAAATCATTCATTCGTATATTACAAACTGACCTTGGCTTTCGAGACTAAATTTGGTTGATGTGCATCAAATTTCTTCTTCTTCTTCTTTTTTGTTAATAATACTTTAGGTTTTGGTAGTATGAAACCATACTTCATCTACATAAATTTCGATGAACATATTTAAATACTTGAGAAAAGAAATACACCAAAGAAGACAAAAAAAAGGAAAAGAAAAGAAATGACCTTAATCAAATATTCATATAATGATAAAATATAATTCGAATACTTTGTTATGTTTATCCAAAGAATTTTATTGACAATAATATTATTCGAAAACCTATGTTCCTTGATACAAACTATACAATTTAAAAAGCAAGGTCTTTAACCAATGCAGAAGAAACCCCAACTATCCAAACAAATCATATCATTATATAATAATAATAATAGTTATAGATGCATATATATATATACATATATACAATACTTTAAGTGAAGGGCTTACCATCATACGCTATTCGTTATGAAAAAAAAAAGAAGAAAAAAATTTGCAAATATACATACTAAATAAATAGACATTATTCTCATCATCCTTAAAGACAAGTGCACTTGTCTCATCACAGCAAAAAGTCTCATAACAAAAAAATTTAACCTATATATATACATAAATATATAATGAATTGAATTGGTTATTTTTTACTCTCTCTATCACTCAAGTATTTGTAACGAAATTTCTTTTTCTTGTTTAATATCTTATGTAATGAAACAAAGAAAAGAGACAAATTTTGTTTCTTTTTCCTCAATTTCTTACCTCATCGGCTGATAATGATGATGATGAACGTTGTGGACTTGTACATATTTCAAGTACACGTTTTAATTCTGAACCAAGATCATTATTTTCATAATTTTTATGTACCGGAGTTTTTAATGATGAGTTTTCACTGTAACGTGATGTACTTGCTAATTTTGCTGGTATAACATCATCAGGTAATAATTCATTCATATCATCATCAATAGTGTTACCAGCTAAGATTAATTTGGATTGTTCTAATTCTTTTCGAATTGATCGTAAATTTGTCGATATACGATCAATTTCACTTTTATTATTATAATCTAATGGTTCAGTTTGCCAACGTCGTTGTTGATTGGCTTTTTTTCGTTCAATTTTTTCAACAAATAATTGTGTATCGAATTCAAGTCGTTCAAATTTATCTAATAAAGTTTTTTCAAGTTCACGTTGTCGTTCAAGAAGACGTTTAATAGCTGCTTCTCGCCAATGTTTTAATTTTTTAAGTGCTCGAGTACGAAGGGTTGGTAAATCGTTGAGCATTGAACGGAGCTTATGAACAAGCTCCTCATTAGCATATTGTTGTCGAATAGTCATAATTATAATAATCTTCTTCGTTAAATATGATAGATATAAATACTTGTTCTTATGATTTCTATCTATCGTTTATTGTCCCATTTTAAAAATAGGAGAAAACGAAAGAAATGAAGAAGAAGAAAGTAAAGATGATGCGATTGCTCTCGGGTAGATAATGACTAAAAAAAAACATATATATTATCGACGTAAGATATGTAAACAATGGTCAACGAATATGTACATTATATGAACGAGTCAAATTAACATCACTAACGCACACTCAAAACTTTATTATTGCACGTACTTTCTGTGTACACAAAAAAAGAATAAGAATAATTCATGATTTTGTCCAGATCAGTACTTACTAATAGTAACTATGCGGAACAATTCTATCACCAACAAAAAACTACGTCAATAATGAAATACGATCTCGAGTAGTGAAGGTGCTCGCCGCCAGCTAAACAAAACTAATCAGTCTTTCTGTCTGTCTGCTTTATTTTATTTTTTGAAAGTGGGAGACAGGGAGAGAGAGAGAGAGAAAGAGTAAGAAAACAAACATTGTCTTCTCTATTCTTCCTCTTCTTTACGTCTCTCTCTTTTTTTCTATAAAGTGTGTATAATATGTTATGTACGATGCTTCTCGTCGTGGAGGAAGAACAACAACAAATATACCAACATCATCATCACCAGTGGTCGTCATTTTATTCTTCTCCATTTTTCTTTTCGTTTTGATGACTTAGAGCAAGTATACTTGCCAAAAGAGAAACATATATGTATGCATGTAGGTGTAAAAAAATATAGGAGTTCTTTTCTTCGATCGACTCGAATGAAGAAACTATCCAGGGGCCTCTTCTTTCTTTCTCTTACGAATCAGATAAGACATACATATACAAACATACATGAAAAAGGTAAAATTCATGTACGTGTTAGTAACCTTTAGTGGTGCTCGAAAGCGCAAATTAGCATGACGAACGGTTTTTAATGTATAGCTCTGTTATTTCTTTGTTTCTTTTATTTTTGTAAGTTGAATATGTTTAAAAATATAAAGAATAAATAAGGATGAAGTTCATATAGAAGTACGGCTAAAAGCATAAGCACTTGTTTTTGAAAACAATAACAACATCATTCAGTCAGCCATTCTTATACTTACTTTTCCTCTTATGTTGTTAGGTTCAAAAATTGAGAATAGTTAAAGAATGATTTTACTTCAAGGCAAAACTACGGTACATATATGCCAAGAAGAAACTGAGCCGACAAATATTGAAAGGTGTCATTGGTGCAAAAAAAAGCTGTTCGATGTGGAAAAATGGTTCACTTACCGCAATGGCAAAAGAGAAGCGCAAACGAAATCAAAATTGGTTATAATTAGATGAATACAATTTTGTGGTTTACAATAAACATATACGATTTAGAAACCTTCAAATGAGAAAAAAGAGACTCTATTAGTTTCGTTCTTTCTTCCATTGAATAAAAAAAACTGAAGAAAACAATATACAAATGATGTCGCTCTATAGAAGACTTGCGGATAATTTATTTCACTTCGTCATCAGTCAATTCTTTTTTTTCTTTCTCTTTTGCTTATTCTGTCTTTCTACGTTTCTTCAATGCTATAGACGTTGGTTTGCGGCTTCCGCACATTCGGTGTTGGGATTGTAAAAAACACAATGTGTTTTATTTTATTCTTACATTTCGTCGTCCGACAGCTTGAGGAGAAAAGAGCATAATAAAAAAATTTGTATCTCAACACGACACACAAATGCTTGCTCGGCAACATGCTTCTTTAAAAATAAAAAAAAAAAAAAGAAAAAGAAAAAGAAGAAAAAAAAGTAGCAGTTGGCACACACGCGCATATATATGTAAGAGGGTACCTACACACAAAGAGTAATTGTATTCCGTATATCCTGAACTGTATATAATTAGCCATTGAAGAGAAAAAAAGAAATATTGAAGAAAGAGAGGAAGCCTCCTCTTTTGTCAATTTTCGGTCAAAAGTTCGACTGAATTTGTTGCGAATCACTACTTTTGATTGCATCATATCATTGTACTTAATCATTGAACCTTTTCTTTATATTTAAATAGGCAATAAAATGAGCATAAAGAAAAGAATAATGGTGGTACCATGCTCATGCACACAGATCGAGTGTCAACGACAACGACGAGGACAATGTCAAGTTCTCGCATCTAATTGAAATTTGATGCTTACATACCTTTACCAGGGAAAGAGCGAGAATATGTATAACAAGTGAAATATAGTCAATGTTTGCATATTCACAACCTCGAATTTCGCGGTCGGACAACGATATAGACATACTCAAATATTCTAATTCTTTTGTTAAATCGTCCCTGTAATTCATGGTCACATGTCGTGTTTTAGTAATAACTGAGACAAAAATAGAATCATTGCCTTATACCAATGTAATATACATTGTACATATAAGTCAATAGCTTGAATAAAATATGTTTTTATTTATTTTTTAAGAACATGCAAGAAAAAAAAAAGACGAAGTTAGATATGCAGAATGGAAAGGAATAAAAGTGATTATATCGTTTCATCAAGAAAAAAAAACGAAGAACCACAAAAAAAAACATTATCCATGAAGTGTAGATTTCAACAACAACAAAAAAAAAGAGAAAAAAGAATAACGAAAACTTAACAATAAGCCATCCAAAGGAAATAAAAGAAAACACAAAATACACATGAGAATGATAAATATCTGAGAATAAACATAGAAAAAAAATCTTCACTTCATTTCTTTGTTTATAATTGGTTGTCATCTGTATTATTTCGTTGTAATTGATCCTTGAGTATAATGTCTTCATTATTTCCTGTTAATGATTGACCTTCACGTTCCGTACCATTAGTTATTGTACTTTGAGGTTTTCCAATTCGAATACTAATTAGACAAATGAATAGATGAAAGAAAAAAAAAGGTCAAAAAAAACAAATAAAAATTATTTTGATTTATTTACCTGGTCATGGCCATTCGTTCAGCCTCGGCAACTGTTTGTGGTAATGGTTTATTTAATGTTTCAGGAAACATTAAAGCTAATACAGCAGCTACAAGTGAAACAATACCATAAAGAAGTACAGGTAGAAGTACCCAAATACGAGCCTATTATTAAAAAAAAATAATTAAATTTTAATCAATAAATATTTCAAACTTACTAAAGCATCATTACAATATGTCCCAATAATTGCTCCAATACGTGCAACCATTGAACAAATACCCATTCCTGTATTTCGTAGATTTGTTGGGAAAAGTTCATTTGCATATATATATATAATCGCATAAGATGCGGATGCAAAAAATTTTAATGATACATTAATTGAATTTAATAACACTTTTCTAGCTGAAAAGAAAAAATTTTCTTTTGTTCTTTAAAAATGTTTTTTTTGATTAAATAAAAACCATACTATAGCTATCCTTTGGCACGAATTTTTGTAGTGGTAAAACCAATAAAGCAACAAGACCAAAAAGTATAGCAAATACACAATAAGGTAGTTTACGACCAACACGATCAAGTATTAGATGTACAAGAACATATGCAGCTAATTCAACTAATGCACTAAGAGTAAATGATAAATATGGATCTAAATCCCATGAACCTGAAAAATTTTTATTATTAAATTTTTATTAAATTCAATATTTAAATCTCAACCCGTGTTTTGTGAAACTCCATAGAATACTAAATTTTGTACAAGCCTAAAATAAAGAAATTAAAATTATAAGCAGAAAACTTGTTGGTTTTTCTTTGTGTTTAGTCAATACCATTGAAAAAATAGATTAATACTAATAATAAACATAATTTTTGATCTAAATAAACCCATGACACCTTCTTGATTATGTTTGTCTAGCATACTCTAAAAAAAAAGAGTATTAGCAAAAATGAATCTTCCGAACTAGAAAATAAAGATTAAACTAACTATTTCTTGTTCTTCTTTAACTTGTTCATAAGCATCTTTATCAAAATCTCGTTTATTATCAACTGCAATACGACGTAAAACTTTTTCAGCTTCATTAAAACGTCCTTGACTAATAAGCCAACGAGGACTTTCTGGTAAGACACTAAATGAAATTGTATTTTAGTCGTTTTTTTAAATTTTATCAAAAGAAATTTTAACTTACAAATAAAAGAACACGAATGGTACTGTAAATAATGATATAGCTCCTGTCAATGCTCTCCATGTACGAATATAATTTGCAAAAAGTACAAGAAATAATTGTCCAAATGCAAAAAAATATTCAATTACAATTCCAGTTAATAAACGTTTACTTGGTCCAACTAAAACAATTTTTTTTGTTTAAATAAAGGATTTTGCCGGATAAGATGACCATGCTTCATTTGAAAAGCTAACTATACCGTTTCGTAAAGTAACTCATATCGCATCGAATGGCATATAGGAAGTAGCATTTTTGTCAAGTTTCAACGACCTAAGAAGCCATATACCAGTTAAGGAAATCCAAAATCTTAGTATTTTCCCAAGCTTCTGTAGTTTTTGCTTTTTATGATCTTTTAAATTCTTCGATACTGCTCTTCAAGGTAACGAGGACCAACCGTGCAATTTCCTCAGCAATTATGTGCTACCAAGCTCTATAAGAATAACAATTGATTGCCCTTAGAATCAAAGTGCATCGTAGCCAAATCGGCTAACCAACGTCTAAAAAAGGTCAATTATTCGATTTCTATGAGCAGAAAAATATAGTAGTTTTGCAATAAATAATTTTTCGAGTGAAAAAGTTTCTATCTATTAATAAAAAGCTCATCATGGCTTTTCATTTGACATATACAGATGTGTCGAAGAAGGCGAAAAACTTTTTCGCTTTCCGATTCCTCACGAGCAGTATGCGAATAAACTAATACAAACATTAGTTTTTATTTATTTTTTTCTTATGAATTTAGATTTTAAGTAGTCGGGTATCATTATAGTATGAAGCTCTATCAGATTCAATACATACTTTGTTTCTTATGAGAATTAGAAATTGTGCATATCTCTGTACTTTCCCTCTTCATGGGTTCGAAAACAAACAATATTTTGTCATTTTCGAAACATCCGTATATGTCAAATGATAGGATGTGATGAGCTTACTATTAATTGATAAAAACGTTTTCAGTCAAAAAGTATTTATTGCAAAACTATACTTTTCTGTCCATAGGAATTGAATAATTAGCCTTTTTCAGGTATTAATTAGTCCGTTAGATTATGACACACTTCGATTCGAAGTACAATCAATTGGTATACTTATAGAGTTGGATGACACATAAATTCTGAAAAAAGTTACACGGTTGGTCGTCTTCGCCCTGAAAAGCACTATCAAAGAATTTCAAACATCATAAAAACTAAAAATTATAGAAGATAGGAAAAGTACTAAGGTTTGGGGTACCAAGGGAACTATTTTGAAAATTATTAGATACACATGATGGAATACTACAGAAAAATTGATTGATTTAACTTCAAAAAAAAAATTTGATATAGACTAGATTGGGAATATAGATACTGACGAGGGAACATTCCCAGGTGTTGGAGCGATTTTTAGTCGAGACTTTGCGCATCTTGTAGGCCTTGGTGAATTATGTCTACCGTAAAAAAAGTTCGTGCCCCTAGCTTGTTCCTAGTGAGATATCGAGGTTTTAGTGAATTTTTCCTATAAGACCCCACATTTGCAGCAAGGCCATATTTTTGAATTTTGATCTGAAACTTTGCCCACATAAACA
>CAJNSZ010000010.1:1084305-1261400 GCA_905329745.1 Rotaria sp. Silwood2
CTTTAAGGTGCTTTTTGTGTTTTATCGATTTTGCCGCTGTCGAAAGATAGAAAACGTTTTTGATTTTAATCGCACATTTTTGCTGATTGAGCGAAAGCCGAATCATGCAGTTTCTAGCTAAAACAGGACGATGGGGAGTATAAATCAACTTTAATTTGGAAGCAGCAAACCGTGAGGGGCGCCGACGAATGACTAGCCGCTCACTATGGACGTTTGTTTAAATTTGCACTACAGTCTATGAAGACCAATATCATGATTGCTTGCTAGCTGAGTTGAAAATATTGAAACAATGCCTAACAGTAGCGGAAAGTTGAAAGTTTTTCCAAAGCAACATTGAGAAATGAAGGCGTAGCAGATGTAAAACATTTGAGTTTTAAATCGAGAAAACAATCTCTTAATCTATTTCGATATTCTTGATTGATGGAATGTTTCATGAAACGGAATAAGTGTTAGGTTTTTTGGCTCTGTACATGTATACTGACATAATTACATGTATTCATGTAGATTCATGTTAAGTGACTAGTCTCATGAATATCTTGAGTGGTATCACTAGTGACATAAAGCATTAGGATGATAGCTGTCGTAAGTGTCTATTTTTCGTCATTCTGTTATTCAGCCTATCAAACGGCCTGTCAGCATTCCCCGATGTTGATCTGGCGGGGAAAACCCAAACTCGGTCTAGTTATGCAGCATAGACAGATAGTACTTAAGCACATATTTCTTGATGATATACGCCAACAGATTTTCTACTTTTTGCATGCTCATCGTTTCTCTCTCTCGTTACAATACCTCGCACGCGATCGCTACACAAAATTTCTCAGGCAGGCACATCGAATTGTTATGTTTAACGCGGCCATATTCTTTCAGTAGAGGGTTAGCGACGCTAACGTCGCGCTACTTATATTTTATTGTTTTTTTTTTGTAGCTCAATCATTATAGATAAATCTGGTACTTACTTGTCTAGGATGTAGATGAGAGTTGATTTAGCTGTAAGTGTGGGTGTGGGTTAGGGTTAGGGTTATTAGCAAACAAAATATCCATACCTGCAGCCCACACCCTAAACAAAGTTAAATGTTTATTTTCCTTTCGTTTATGATTTTTCTTCTTTCTCATAATAAATCAGTGTCTTAATTCTATACTGCGGATATTTTCCATTTACGATCATTTTTGTTTCTTCTCTCTTCCAGATTATGCATTGCAAACATTTTCCCTTAATTAGCAGGAAAAGTGTCTGCAATCAAGAGATAGCCGTTGAAACATACTTATTAGCATGAATTGATCCACAATCAACAGCAACAACTGGAGATTTATGTGATTATATTACAGCAACATGATTCAACATTTAATAAAGATGAAATTTGATTATATTTTTTTCAATATATATGTAACTGTTGCGAAAGTAAATCGAACGATGTAAAGAGTTCGACGACATAGATCATAGCTAAGACTGATTCTAAATTAGAAATTAATTTTACTATGACGATGTTTCTTCTCGAAAATCAATATTATAAGAAAATAAAGATAATGACACATTGACTTCACAATGTTTCTCTGTTTGCAGTTATGTGTGGTTAGTTATTACAAAGTCGACAACCTATTTTATTATTTTTATTGTTTGATAAAGTCGGTGCAATAATTCAACTAATTATGTCTTATCTTTCAATAAGGATATTTTCGCTTTCATATTCTGATACTTCAGTTTATGTGAACACAAGATGATGCAAAAAGTTTAACAACAATGCATTTTTGATTTTTCTCAATAATGTTAACCAATTAACACACATCCAGATAGTAATTTTAATAGTCAATGGAGTTTTCTATCCAATGCATTCCATAATAAGATTTCACACGGTAACTTTCAGGTTCTACAAGGCTTTGCCGCAGATATTTTTTTAACAATGCCATTTTATAGAGCAAAGAAGAGGGATGGATTTTCGATAAAGTTCGTTTTTTTGTGATACTTTTAATTTTTTAAGGAAAGACCACAGAAAATACGGTGATCCTCATTTTCCTGAATTTTATGCTCTTTAAAATGACACTGTCTAAAACTGCTACAGCAAAATCTTATCTAACTTGAAAGTTACCGTGTTCAACTTCTTTAGAAACCTTGGCATAGGAAAGCTTGGTATTGAATAGATTGGATAGAAAACTCCATTGACTTTTAAAATCTCTAGCTAAATTTGAGCTTAGTGCTTAACATTATAGAAAAAAAATCGAAAATACATTGTTGTTAAACTTTTCTTCATTTCCTTAGTTTATTGTCTTAAATTGTTCAGTCACATTAAATTTCATATATCAGTTGTAAATTTATCAGACATTTTCTATGCATCAACAGATTAATTTCGATTAAAACAAAATCAATTTATTTTATTAAGACTCTTTTTTTCATCAAAATAATCAAACTAATGCTAGAATTTTTGTTGTATTCGTTTGAAACTAATGAAAAGGTTTTTTTTGTCTGTTTGTTTTACTAAAAATTTATTTTGAAAACCATCCCTATTACATAAGTCAAACGGATATTTATTGTCTAAACATAATTAAAGATCTTAGGTAGTATTGAATATGAAGATTATATAAAGATATTGAATAATTCTGAGCAACCAATGTACATTTATCAATATCCAAATAAATGATCATTCATAAAAACAAAACAAAGAAAGTAAAAAAAACACAAACAAATAAAAAAAAACAGAAAACGAGATTTTAGAAATGTATTGTTAGTAAAGAATAAATACTGATAAATAAGATAATGATAATAATAAAAAGCAACAGAAAACCAAAAACCATAAATTCGTTGATTAAAGTCGAGTAATTTTATTAGGAATTTGCGGTGGAATATTCGTTCCAGCAGACGATGATGTTAACGTACTATTAACAGTTGAATGTGTCGTTGATGAAATCGATGGACAATGTTTTCGTACAAATATATTTATTTCATTTTGTTGTTGTTGACAATCTGTTGTTGTATTTGTGGATGCTAAACTCATTTGATCAACAATGTATGAAAAATCATCTTCATCATGATCATCATGGTCACTTGATGATGTTGATAAAACAGCATCAGCTACAGGACGTGATCCAGCTGGATAGATTGGTGAACTATCAAAATCATGTCCATCGTTTGATATATCACTATTACTTGAAAAATCAGTTCGTGGTGGTTTAGAATAACCTAACGGTGGACGAACAGGAGGCGTTAGTTTTTTTCGATAACGACCTGATCGTCTTGGTGAGGGACTGAAAATAAAAAAGAACAAGAAATGTATTATCGTTTTTTGTTTAAGATTTAGAAATTACCAATCGCTTGTTAATGATGAATTTTTAATTCGTTTTGCTCGTGATAATGTTGCTGCCGGTGGTGGTGGTGATGGTGAAAGAATTTCACTGACAATTGTTAGTTCACTTGGTACTATTCGTATAGGTTGGGCATTTGATGCAGGAAAATTAAATATTCCCATATCAGATTGAAAGACTTTTTCATTTTTTTTATCATCTATTGTTGATGTATCATTAAGTGATGCAGTTAAATAACGCGTTCGACCACTACGTGAAAGAAGACGATTTCTCGTTGAATCATTTAATGTTGCTACAGCTTCACTTGATGATGATATTTGATCAGAATGATGATAAAAATAATCACTGGTAGGATTTGTCGGTATGTTTGATGAATAATGCTCTTCATTAGAATCATCTTCATCACCGCCACTTAATTCACCAACACTTAAATAGCCTGTTGAATCTAATAATGGTAATAATGGACTTGCTATTGGGGAATGTTCACCTATAGAATTCGTAAAACAAAAATAATTATCTATTATTCATGATAGAAAAATAACAAAAGAAAAGTTTTAAATGATCGAAAAAGCGATAAAATCATGAAATACAAAAAAGTCAATTACAAGACGAATAATGGCAATCTTTATTGTTTATAGATTTAGTAGTAAACGATAGAAAATAAATTTATAAACATATGGATACATGATATTTTTATACTGAATATCAATAGAAATACAGATAATACAGATAGAAACCCCAAAGAGACAATGTAGAATTTATTTGAAACTCATTCTTGTTTATAAATATGTTATAAGTGTTTAAAATATACTATTCATTATATATAAAGACAAGTTTTTCTGATTTTATTAATTCATATAAATTTGAAAATTCGGTTAGAAGCGATGCTGTATTCAGTATTTGAACCGAAACGATGACGCACTTCTGAAGATTGAGTTGACCTTTTCAAAGGTTGTGGCTATTGCGCCACGTACTACCTGTTTATAGTAGAGATGAACGAGATCGGAATTGGAACCAATATTTGAAGACTTGTGAGACTAGATTAGAATTATGCATGGTAAGCTTTTTTTCGTATTCTGTACCCTGACTGAGAAAAATTTATTAACTCTTACCCTGTACATCGCTAGACAGGAGCAAGACTACTAGAAAAAAATTTGTTAAAACCATGGAAAATAGATGTTGCTGAGACTGGTATCGAAACTCAAGTTTCTAGTAAAATATAGTCTTAAGCAAAATATATTATATGTTATATAAAACAGAACATAATTCGAGAGAGATGACCCAAAAAATTGCTAATCGTCGACTAAATGAATAAAAAAAAACAAGTATTAAAGAATTCTTTTAGATGCGACATGGATAAATTCTGAAATACTTTTCTCCAAATCGGGACCACATTAGATTTATCCAGATCAAAGCCGGAGCCACTAGAAAAGAAGTTACTGGAACGGGAGCAAAACAACTTGGTCCAGTGCATATCCAGTCTGTGCTCCTGAAAAAAAATTTTTCACCATCGTGGAGTGTTAAATCGCTCCTTCAGAAGAAAAATCAGGATCAGACACTGGCTAACAACTTGTCATCGGTTTAAAATTCAGATACAATAACTAATCAATAATGGATATCTTCTTTGTTCGAAACAAAATCACTTTTCTTATTTCAATTCAAACAAAAAAAACTTCATTATAGCAATAATTCTCGTATGGAATATGACTGATCAATACAAACGTATGAAAAACAATCAACAAACAAACTTCTCATATACCTGAACTAGTATTTGTTGAATAAGTTTGTTGACGTGACAATCGCTGTTGTTGATAAGAATTGTTTGATATATGATAGATTTTCTTTTGAAAATTAAATCTAACAATTAACACTGCTAAATTTTCTTTTGCACCATAACTTTGCGCTATATCAACAAGTTTTTTTGATGCAAGCACAGGATTATGTATTGAACGTATAGCACGTACAGCTTCTTCGTGTGAAAGATTCTTTACAAGAAAGAAGAAGAAATTATTGAAAAAATTTAAACTAAAAAAAAATTCTTTTTATTCAATTACCTGCCATAATAAATTATTTGCAATAATAAAAAATTCATCGTTTTTACTTAGAATAAATGATGATATATGTGGTGTTGGTAAAATAGCTGGATAAAGAAATGAACAACCTAACATTCTTGTTTGAGATGTTATTGCATTTAATGCGTTATCTTCATTAATAATTATATTCGATGTTTTTCGCACACGTTTACATTCACTTTCATCATGTGGAATTGTAAAACGACGTGTTAATGGATGTATTATTGATGAACGACAAAGTATGGCTTCACAATGACCAACATTAGCTGCATTTAATTCATAACGAAGATTATTTTCTGTTTGAGATGATGATGAAGATGTTGTTGTATTTGATGAATAAATATTTGAATTTATTATATTCGATTGTGGCAAACTACGTATATGAACAACAGTTGATGCGGCGCCTAAACGTTGTCCAGTTGTTTTTAATCGTCTAAAAGAAATTAAAAACAACATCATAAATAATTAAATAAAAATTATGAAAAAAAGAAAAACTAACTTTTGTAATGTAAGAAATGTATGTTTAAGATAAACATTTGCTTGATTACATTGTTCATATTCATTTTGAAGAATATCAGGTAATTTATTTTTAAGAATAAGTGGTACTTCATTATTTAATCCACCATCAAACATTGCGAATAAAGCATCATTATTTGAATAATTAAATGATGCTTCATTGACAGTTGTTATTGCTAATCTAAACATGTCCAAAATAATATCATTAATAAATAATATATGATTATCATTACAAACCTATTTCGACTACCAGAACTTTGAGCAAAACCAACAGACCATAATGATGCATCCGATGATGTATCTGATAATCCAGATATATTTATTAAAGAAACGGTTTTTTGACTAAAGTTAAAAACAAAAAATCTTAGGTGAAATTGATGTGCAAGTAAAATCTTAAACAAGATGGAATTGCTAATATTGTAAATAAGGGTATGTACCAACATGTTTTTATTTGATTGTACTGTGTTATACTGCTGAGTGAGAAAAAAGTGTAAAGGACAGGCATCTTAAAAGGTACTTGGGCTTTATACTAATCCCGCAGCAGACTTCAATTTCACGTGTGCATGTGGCACGGTGCATAAAGAAGAAGCGACACTATACAAGTGTCTAACATGTTCTGTATGAAGAGGTGTGTGACGATAATAGCCATTATCTATGTTCTCTCTCTCTCATCTTGTGGTATGTATACATTTTTATTCATTTTTTTTTCGTTAGTTATAATAATTCGTTCATTGTTATATTTGCACATCAATATATATTTATCTTCTTCACGTACACTCATTGAATTAACTCTTTCGTTATTCTATACATCTTTACTTCAGTAAACTTCTTCTTGACTGCTACCATCAGTCGTTTATTCTTTCATCAATGCACATTATTCTGGTGATCTCTCTCAATTCTCTTCTTGTCCGACATTTTATTACATACCACCTAGGAGCACATCTCGTTACATTTCAGGAAATGCAAATTTTGTATACTTATACGTTAACATTCCTTGTAGATCGTGTTTCACAAAATGATCGCANGACACGACTACTACTTATTATAACTCCGTTCTAACTCGATCAATTATGACGGGGGTTGTGCCTACGATCAGCATTCATTATAGGGTATATACATACAAAATTTCAGCTGTCTAGCTCTTATTATGAGTGAAGTTCAGGGGGGTTCGGGACTTTTGGCCAGCACTGTATTTCTTCACAATACTTTTACTTAACCTTTCAGAAATTCAATCAGGAAATAGTTCAGATAGTATAACGAGACGTTACTGATATATATATATATATATATATATAGTCTGTGATTGTGTGTTAACGTCTGGCATGATTTGTGATGGTCTTCGATAGTGTGTTTTATCTAGATTTTCTCTTTCAAAGGGCCGGTTTAAAACTCCGGCAGAGTAAAGGCCAATTTTAGAAGCACACACACAGTATGTTTTATAATAATCACAAACTTTGGGAGGACATCACTTCTACGCTGGATAAAATCCATGTCTTCGAGTAGCGTTCATCACTTTCGGTGAGAATGGGTTTCAGTTTTCTTTACACTCACAGCCACAACCCTAATTGAATACCGACGGGAAATATTTTACCGTATACTTGTCATCTCTCATGACATTTCTGTTTTCCTGAATTCCTGGATGTAAGACATTACTGGAATTGTTGAAAATTTAGGGGTAAGCAAAGCATAATGATGTCAGTTTCTTTTGAAATGCTAGGATTGATCTGTTACTTAAATTTTAACAAAGTCTAGAGTTCTTAGAGTAGCTTTAGCTACTGAAGTTGCTTGAGTTCTGAAGATTCCGTGAGTAAAATTGTACTTCTCAGAGTTCCATGAATTCAGAAATCACGGAATTCGAACACGTTTTCAGTTAAATGTTAATAAATAATTTTCGCTTGTAAACAGTTTTAAATTTAGGTTTTCGTTTATAAAAACAAAGTTTGTTGTACTGTGTGGTGGAATCTTATTTTCGTTTTGTGCATAAAAACTAGGAACTAGACTTCGTGTCATGAGAAACTTGTTCTTAATGTTCTTTATAAAAAAATAAATAGAAAATGAAAAAGTAACAACAATATATAGATTCGATTCACCTAACCCTGCCTTTTAGATCGCGTTTCATAAAAGACGAAATTCAACACATAATAAAAAAATTTTCATAAAATCTTACGAGCTTATATCCAATTGAACTAAATTCATCGGTGAATTAACTACATCAATATGTTTTAATTCTAAAAATAAATTATAAAACAAAACAAACAATAAAAACAGGAAATTTTACTATTATGTGAACCGTTTAATTGTTTTAATGAATGACCATTTAATATTAAACGTGATGCTTTATTATATGAACAACGTATTTGTTCAAGTTTACTTAATGAACGTAAATCGATTTCATTTATACGATTATTATGTGAAATATCAATATGTGTTAAATTAATTAATTGATTTAATAAAATAAAATCATTATCATCATATTTAATTTGATTCATACGTAAGTCTAATTGACGACAATATTCAAGACTAAATAGAAAAATATTTCGAATTAAAGAAAACTTTTTTTTTAGTGTTGTATTTTTATAATTATTTACCGTTGAATAACATCGATCGATAATTTTCGAATATGATTTCCGGCTAAACATAAATTATTAACATCTGAACAACGAATATTTGTTAAACGTGCTAATGGTATTGGAATATCTTTAAATAAATTAAAACTTAAATAAAAATCACGTAATCGTTTAAGATATTCAATTTCATTTGGTAAACATGATAAACGATTGCTTTGTAAATTAAAAACTTCTAAACTAAAAACAAATAACAACAAAAAAACAAAATTTACAAATAAAAATTCTAATAAAAATAATTTACGATTGTAATTTGATAATATCAGATGGAATTGATTCAATATTATTACTAGCAAGATTTAATTCAACTAGACGAGGAAGATGACATATAACATTAGGAAATATTTTTAAATCATTATCAGCTAAATTTAAACTTATTAAACATTGGAAACGTGTTAAATCATCCAGCCAACCTAAAAAAAATAAAGTTTTTATTAAACAATGATTGACTATTACAATTTATATCTAATTTATAGATCAAGTTTATCCCATGAGCTACGTTGGATTCAACATTTTAAAAGAAGCACAAAGTGAAAAACAACGTGGATCTTAGGTGAAACAAAAATTAGAATTTTTCGAGATTTGAGTAGTAACTTATATACTTTGATTAGCGACCAGTGTTTTCGGTAAAAAACTGTTTGTCAAAGTTGCTGAATTCATTGTAAAACCTTAGTTGAAAATCCAGTACCTTTAGAGAAACACATCATTTTTTTGTGAAAAATAAAGAGTTGGACAATAATTCATTCATACTATGAAACTAGGACTTCTGCTCTATAGATTTATTAGGAAAGTTTTCGTTCTGAAAAAATAACTATTCTTTTTATGGTAACGAGAAACCTACCCTAACTGACACCTGTCGTTTGAGTTCATACTAGAGCTACATGCAGTTCTCAATAAGTATAGCAAAAGCCTGAAAGAGTTCGTCCTTATGAGTCTTGGTCGTCGAATTATGGTCGATTCACTGAATTTTGGTTTCATTTGTAGATAATTCAAAAAAAATCAAATGATAGAATTTTGATCTTCCAGGAAGTACCTAACAAAGACCAATGGGAACGAAATGTTTTAGGAGCTTGCTCTTTTTATTGAGACCTGCTTGTGGGTCTAATATAAACTCAAACAATGGATGTCACTTGGTACAGTTCTCTTGTAAGCGTTGTCCGAAAAGATATCTTCCGTAAAGTTGGCTGTCACTTTTTTTTACTACTAATGCTTCCGAGTTGAGATACAGGTTTTCTAAAAACGTTGGTTTTTAAGGTTGTTTTCGTGATTTCTTTATTACAGAAGTACTTTGGAGAAGAACAAAGACGTATTTGCAATCAGTATGATTAATTGCATCGAGTGATGTTTCATTTGCCAATTGTGAAAATAAAAAGCTTTTTCACTGAAGTTTAGAGCAAGGATTTTTTTCAGGGAGTTTCCATTGCGAATCGCCTTTTTTCATCCATCTTATTTTTGAATGCAAGAAGCTGATATTTCTATGATAAAAATTCGTCTTTGACTGAAAATGATTCATATTCACATGTTCAATAGAAATTGTATCTCTTCCTTTCATGACTCAATATTCTTGTAGCCAGTAAATAATCTGAGGTAGAACCTTTCTACTGAGTACACTTTGGGATCCAACAATAGTCTTTTCGCGTTAAAAAATTCAAGAAGAAATCAAATTAGCAAAAACTATATATTGTTTCGCATGTTTCTCAAACCAACTTTTTCATGAAAAGAAAATGTAGAAACGTCTTTGTTTCTTCGATTCTGTAGAGTTGACCGAGCTGGAAATTTTTTCATATATACTATAAACTTTTTGAGGTGGCTCGCTTTTTTTGTTTCAAAAAATATCGGTCTGTTGACTGTTAGGTAGCTCCATCGAAAAAAAACACTCATGCACTTTTTAGGATAGCTTAGGCATTTTGATTTTTTTTATTCGAAGAAGAAAAGTTAAAAAGATATCCACCCCAAACTGTATCTAGTGCCAGAAAAAAAAATTAGCTCAGCCGAATATAACGTCTGGGAAAACTAGTAAAGCAAGTCGAGACAATTGGAATCCTAGTATATCATAGAAGCCAGTGTTTAGGAACTTTGAGTCGATCACACCTTTTGCTCTGTTCATTAAGATCTATCTGTCCTGAAAATTTCAAACTTTTCTGATGATTCATTCTCCAAAACCCTCAGCAATGGACGAGTACCTTCACATTGACTCACTTCGCTTCTTATTTATCCCTCTCACTCTTTTCAGTAGGCAGTTAAACAACAACAGTATTTTTATTGAAACTCAAATTTCTCGAAAACATGATATGCAAAGTGCTTCAGGATTAATTCTTTATTGACAAAAGTTTTGTTCCAAATAATCGAGAAGAAAATCAAATTTTTTTTTATTACTCTTCATCTACTGAGCTGGTTACTTACGGCTTGATAGACACATAGAAATGTTGTCTGACATTTCAATCATTATTCACCCTCACCTTCAACATATTGACAGAATACCTGTTGGGTAAAATATGTTTACTAAAGTATTCATGAGATGCATAGAACATTTAGAGACGAAATCAGCTCTTATTGTGCTTCCAAAACTATTTTTAGGGGAATCATTTACTATACTTTGCGGTGTTGATGCGTTGCCTATACTTTATTCTTAAAGAATTTTATCATTGCGAAGATATGTTTGTAATATGAAGCTGCGATTGTAACTACAGTTCGACATGATTACGGTTGTCATAGCAGTATAAATATGAGAAAGCAATGAATTCTTCTTTGTTCATATAAACCATTCATGTGATTCACATAGAGAAAAAACGGACATTCAATCAATTAGTATCATGTGCAGTCAAGCGAAGATAAGGTGACAATATTTGACAGTTATGTTTTAAAATCGATGCTATACTATTGAGAAGGCAATTAAGCGTATATAATAGAAATAGATAAATCTTTTAGTTCGACATATTTTCGACAGAAATGATCAAAGATATTTTCATTCATGTTGGAACCACTCGAACTGATACTCACTGATTTAACTCATATCACAGACTGAAACGGGCCAAGGCTAATTAGCATGTCGCGTTGATTATATGATTTGTTTCACCACACAGTGCAAAAAATAGACAAAAGAATACAAGAGTGTAACAAAAATAGGCACAGAAACACAAAAACGGTATAGCTCGAAAGCAATGAATCTTTTACTTTGTTATTTTCTATCAAACAAAGAAATGAAATATTATTAACAGTTATTGAGCCTAAATCTGATCTTCTTTTGTTGACAACTAGACCTGCTGTCGAAAGCTCTTTTTCAATAGCAGCTGATCTGCATGGTATTGAGTGAAAAGATGCAAACAACTTCTAAGGACGTGATGAGGTAGCGAAGAAAAAATTTAAGGTTAAGGCGGGGCGGAACAAGGGGAGGCGAGAATAGCTCTTTTTGAGGCGAAGAACAACATATTCTTCCCCGTTTCGACATCTGACTCATTAGATCCACAAGGACGTCTTGGTGAGACTAACAAAAGCCTAAAGGTGTTCGTCATCATGAACCTTTGGAGGCGATATATGATAATTTCAGTGAGCTTTTGACCTCGTTTTAAATATATAGTGAAAAGTCAAAAAAATGAAATTTCGATGTAAAATTTTACCTATAGAAGGATTAAATAACACGTAGCATATACTGCACCTTTGAGTCAAAAAGAATATTTTTTTGTTGAGATATCAAATTTCCAAAAATAATCCCAGACCACATGTAGGATTCAAATCTAGTTGACAATTCAATATCTCAACAAAAGAACGTTCTTTTCGGCTGAAACTTTCAGAAGATCCTCAGAATTATTAGATCTATCTATGGATAAAATTTCAGTTAGAAATTCTGTTATTTGATTTTTCGGTAAATACCTAAAGCTGGATCAAAAATTCAGTAAAGCAGTCATAAATCGATTACAGAGGTACATGGACACACACTCTTAGTATTTTTCTATTTTTACTGATACATTCTTGTGAATCTAATATAAACTCAAATAGTAGGCATCAGTTCAAGTAGTTCCCTCATGAGCTTCCTAAAAATTCAAATTTTTTAAAAATGTATAGTACAGAAAACCTTTGTAGTTAGTCTAATCAAATCATTTTCCGCATTGTTTATCTATCTTAAAACTGAAATAAATCGTGTTATCAAAATATAATTCCCTGGATAATGATTAAATGAAGTAACATAATGATTGCTTTATCAACTTTTGAAAATCTAATTACTTGATCAATCTTGAATCATCTTTATAAAAATCACCTGTTAAAAATAATAATAAAAACCTTGAAGGCCTACTTCTATCTATGAATATAATGAGTTATGAGTATTCTTTGATTAGATAATCGCTTTTTTTTCTCCTGCCTATAAAGTATATTTAGTATAAAAATCTAATTGTTTGTCTAATATGAAAGGTTGCCGATGGAACTTTTAAAATCATCTTGCCAGTTATAAATTAAGTATGAAACCATACTAAATATCTTTTCTTTAAAGGTATGAAAGAGAAAAAGAAAACAAGAAATTATTTTTCTAGAGACATACCAACAGTAAAAACTGCTTCATTGACTGGTCTCATAAGTAAATTATTATGTCGTAAATTAAGTACAGTTAATTTTGGATTAACAAATAAAGCTTTTGGAATTAATTCAAGATGACTGGAAGAATAATCAGCAATATCAGGTAATTTATTTGTTGTCTAACACGAAAAAGCATACAAAAGAAATATCAAAAGATGAATTTTATTTCATAAAAAAAACAAAAACAAATAAATACCTTGCGTAAACGTTTAAGCCATCGACTATATTCTTCATCATTATTCAAAGCAAGAAATAAAGCACCACCTCGTCCATCATCCACTGTTAATTTAATACAAAAGGGTTTATCTTTAAGATGAACTTCTTCAATGCTTGCTCGTTGTAATTCAAGTACACATGGATTTGTATTTGCATCTAGAAGAAGAAAAAAATATATTCCTTAAATGAAACTTATTTAATTATTTACAAACCGGGATAAACTGTTAATCGACTAGTGGATATGACACATTTTCGTTTAATCCATTTTCGTATTAATTTTCCTTTACGAATCCAAGCTATTGTTGATAAACTTCGAGGTTGAATTTTTGGATCAATTATTAATTGATCTTAAATAAACAGTTATATAAATATAAACGAAACAAATAAAGAAATTTTGTCTTTTACCGGATAGGAATCGAATAAGATAACCAAGATCATGTTTATCACCTTCTTGTTGTAAGCGTTGAACACTTGAAAATCCAATCGAAAGAAGATAATTATGCTGGATAAATAATGGTGCATCATCGGGTCGTAAATGACGAATTCGATCACCATGATACTGAACATACCATGTTCGGGGATCTAAATCATTATTTAATCTTGAACATATTTGTTCAATTGTTGTCCACATTGTACATGGTACGAGTTTTGAACGTGAATATGATGTTGATGCATCATTTGGATCATATAAACGAATAAAACCATGATTTGAATCAAGTAAAAGCCATTCGTCAATATTATTTGAATTTGCTTGATTAACTGGATTTATAGATGAAAATGTTGAATTTAAACAGGAAAGTCCATTATCGCCTATAGGTGGAGTCATATTTGTTAATAATCTATTTTCATTTCCACTTATGGCTAAACTAATATATTGTTTTAAAAGTTGTCGATTGGGATAATAGAGTTCATCGGATATATGATGCGAAATATCGGAAGACGCCAGGTTGAATAATAATATGGTAAGCGAATGTTGACACGAGCGTGTTTTATAACAATTATGAAGATCATGGCATTCATCACGCGCAAACGCGTGTAGGAACCCGTAAAGAGTAATTTAAGCTTTCTCTTTCGTTTTCGTTTTCTTTTCAATCTCTTCTTCTTCTCTGCCCTTTTTTTTACTGTTCTTTCAACCAATCTTGATTTAGAATTTAACGAATCAAGTTTAAAATAAATATGTTATTTTGACAACTTGCGATATCTATAGAAATATGTGAATTTTATTTGACAATGATGACTAGTTTTTTTTCTATGCTAGAAGCACGTGAAGTCACAAGAAACATGTTGATCACTTCATATAATCACGACAAACGAAATAGTTTTTATGTGACATTTTCTTAAAGTCAGACATTAGCAGTCATACCAATCTTTTTTTTTTATGATGATGAATAAGTCAGGTATTTATTGGTAAATAATGACTGAGATTAACAATTGTGCACCTTGATGACATTACTGTTAGTGAGCAATTGAAATATTTTTATATATTATAGTCGTGATAAATAATAAAGAAACAATATCAAAGTTGATTTTTTTCTCATATTCTTATATAATAATTGTATTAGTAGTAAATTTTAGATTTGAAGAACTACTATTTCAATCAATGAAACAAAACAAATATGTTCCATTTTGTAAAACACAATCTAACAAGAGTGTTGAAGTATAGGGATAGAAATAGAATCTTGCATCGAAGTCAGTGTCAGAGTTACATCAGTGAAACTGTCAAGTATTTTTATTCTTACATAATAACAAGCTTATTATTCATATGTTAAGTAAAGAACAAAAATACACTATTTTATAAGTTCATATATAAATTTAAAGGAAAGAAAAACATCAGAGAGATATTTTCATCAAAAAGTTGCACTATAAGAAGTATATATATTAGTGAAAAACGTTTTGCGTAGTCAAAAAATTTGACTCAGCAGAATTCTAATTAGGAATTCGTACTTACTCACTTCGATTCTCCTCCCAATAGACAGAGTCAACAGATAGAGTTCGGCAGTTCCAAAAAAACTGGAACCGAGGACCGAACCAGAATCGTTAAGTCATCATATATATATAAACTCTTAAATCTATGGTAGAGAAATCTTCATTTTTTTCATTCATTGGATAAAAGATTTCAGTATGTATATATGGTATTCTTTTTAAGTTTTGAAATATGTGGCGTCGCTAATCTCAACAATTTAAGTCAGAATTTTTCAGACTAGATTTATGATTTTCGTATCGATCTGATGATTTAATGGTTTGTTTCCACATGATAGTTTTCGAACTGAAACGGAATCGTCGAACTCTATTGACAGATTATCATAGAGCACGGCAGACATAGGCATCAAACCGAAGTCCACTGTAGGATTATCGTGAAAAACGATCGAATTGAAGGTTAGTATTTTTTTGCTTTTCTTTTATGTTCAATATAACGTATTACAGTTAACATCTTTTATAATCGACACACATTAACAATGAGTAGCAATTCACAAATCAAAATGTATATATGTAAATTCCTTCGTTTGCCTTTTAAGAAGTCAGATGGTGTTTCATATTTTACTCCTGTAGAGATTGTACTAACAGCTTTCTTTTGTAGTAAAAAAATCTGGAAGTTTTGATAATCTCTTCAATGGTAAAATAGTTTCTTTTATTTAATTGTTTATTGAAAAAATAAAATGATCATATCATCGATTCTAAGTTTTTGTCTATTGAAATTCAGTATTGCTGAAATATCGAGATAAATATATAATGTTTGAATTTAATATGTATTTACTTCAATCACTATTGTTGCTTTTTATTCGTGCATGAGCTTGCAATAAAAGAATTTGATTGACAATGAGCGGTCTCTATAGAAGAAAGAAAAAAATATAGGTGCTGTTGTTTAGCAGTGATTGTAAGTTGAATATGGTTGTTATTCTCAACAAGATTTGGTCGCTTTGAAACAAAGCGGACATTACTTTTTGCATACATCAAACATCAAGACGAACGATGGTTAAAAAAGACGAAGAAATGAGCGTTTCCTCGGAAGCGAAAGGTCCATTAAAAAGTTTTCAAGCTTTGATGGGCGAAGGTGAAAAGTTTTCTCGTGATAAACTTTATACTAAAGCTATTCAATGTTATACCGAGGTAAATTTTTTATATATTGTTAAACATACCATAAAAAAGTAAACTATTCAGGCACTTGATCTTTTACCACAAGATGAAGAAAAATCAACAGAAAAAGATACTAGTGATCGATTAAATGGTTTAGTTTCACGATCAGCATGTTATTTAAAAATTGGAAAAAATGATTTAGCATTGCAAGACGCTGAACATTCTTTAAAGGCTAATAAAGAATTTACAAAAGTGATTTTTTTTTCTTGTTTTCTTGTCTTTTTTTACTGTTCAATTATACTAAAGGGTTTATATCAAAAAGCCGAAGCTCTTTACGCAATGGGTGAATTTGAATTAGCATTAATGTTTTATCATCGTGGTAAAAAACTTCGATCTGATCTTCGAGAATTTCAATTAGGTATTAACAAAGCTCAAGAAGCTATTGATAATTCAGTTGGAGGTATTTATTAATCGGAAAAATTTTATTTTAAAAATTATTATTTTTCTTTTTAAATTAAGATCCCAATCGTGTTAAACTTGAAGCTAGTGGTGATTTATCAATTTTTTACAAGAATGATGAGGTAAAACATATGAATTAAGTAAAACTTCTGCACATATGCATGTTATTTCACAGGACGAAGCCAAAAAGGTGATCTTTCTCTCATTTGAATCTAGTTATTAACGTGTGATTGAAATGCTAATAATTTTAAAGAAAATGCTTAATGTTTTTTTTTCGCTATAACTTATTAGTTCATAGTTTGATTCATTTATCTTTTTTATAAACTACTAATAGAAAAAAAAACAACCAATGGGTTATGTACGTGCTTCGCAAAAGAAAGAAACTGCTGTTCAACGAAAACAACATACACCTGTATCTAATCCAAAAACAACTAAACAACTTTTAGGAGATCTTTATGAAGATCGAGCTTTTCTTGAAAAAATTATTAATAATACAGGTAAGATTTGTGTTTTTATTCATTTATCGTTTTATTTAAAAAAAATAAAATTTTATATCATAGTTGTTACAAAGGCAAATACAAAATCAGGTGATGCCATTTATCAATTAGCATCAGATGGACTTGATTATTTGGATAGTCGAACAGATTTTTGGCGTCAACAAGAACCACTTTATGCTCGTTCGAGATTTATTAAAAAACTTGAAGGTGATGAAGAATCTTATAAACATATTCGTCATGAACTTGAAGCTATTGATGATCGTAAATATATATATGTTCTTTTTTAATCACTAATAAAATCTTCGTTTTCTTTTTAGAACAAAATAAAGACCAATTTGTTGATGCACGTCGTCGTGCACATCGTTTACTTGACTTCTGTGATCGTTTAGATGAAAGAAAATTTGCTGAAAAACAATCTGTACTTGCTGATGTTTATTCACGTTTAGGAAATGCTTATTTAGAATTAGGTGATTATAATAAATCACTAGAATATCATAATCGAGATTTAAAAATTGCCGAAACAAAACAATTTCCGGAACGTTCATCACGTGCCTTGGATAATTTGGGTCGAGTTTATGCACGTAGTGGACAATTTCCACAAGCTATTCAAGTATGGGAAAGAAAAATTCCTTTAGCAACATCATCATTAGAAAAAGCTTGGCTATTTCATGAAATTGGTCAATGCCATTTTGGACTTGGTCTGTTTTAAAAACAAAAACTTTTCCTGAATAATAATTTTATTTAGGTGATTTTGAAAGATCTAAACGTTATGGTGAACGATCATTTACGGAAGCTGTTGCTGTTAACGATGCAGTGTGGCAATTAAACGCTAAAGTTCTTGCTGCACATAGTCAAACAAAATTGCGACAATATCGTGAAGCTGAACAAACATTTGATGAAGCACTTTCATTAGCAAAAGATCAAAGTAAGTTTATTTTAAAATAGAAAATTTTCGATTTTATATTTAAAAATTTTCATCAATTGATTGAAAAATATTTAGAAATTAAAAATTCACCAAGTGAGATTTTTCTTTTTTGAAATATGCTGCATGCATTTATTGAATACTTCTCGTATTTTATTTTCTTTTTTTTTTCGCATGACAGTTTTCTCCTTTTTTTTGATGAATTTTCCATAAAATTGAATGAATTATACGGCATGTTTTCTGTTTTAGACGATGTTGCTGCTGAACGAGCTATCGAACGTGCAATGAAAGAAGTTCGAGATCAAATCGCTAAAGGAGCAGCTGATTGTAAGTTAACGAATTCCTTTATGCTATAAATAGATTATTTTATGTATATTTTTTTGTTATTAGCTCCACCTGATCGAACAGGTAATATGAAACGAAAAATAGTTTTTACAAATTATTAAATTCTTTTTTTCTGTAGAAATAAATTATGAAATAAAAGTAAAAAGTAATGACAATATTATGTATGGTGATAATGATCAAAGTACAATACGATTCATTATCTATGGAGATAATGGAAGTTCAGGTCCTATTGATTTCCGTAGTGATGAAAATGATACTAAGAAATATGATGGACAATCGATGACACTTAAAAGGAAAGCGTTCGATGCAGGAAAAGTATGAAGTTTTAATATATAAAATTTTAGAGGAAATTTATTTTTGTTTAATAGATGACGAAAATTGCATTAACATGTAATAGTATTGAATCATGGCCGCTTGATTCAATTGAAGTTTCGGATAATAAACGAAAAACAAAAATTAGGTGTGAAGATATTTATTTCTATAAAAATAAAATTTAAAGATCATCTTCTTATTTAGATTTTTACCAGCTCAACCAATTGATTCAACGACAACTGTTGTTGATTTATATCCTGAAGCATGTAAGTTTAAATGACAAAAAAGAAAATTACATCATTATTATGAATTATTCTGTTGATTAATTTAGCCATTGTTCAACCATCTTCAGATTCATCGGGAAAAGATGAAAAAAGTAAATTCATGCAAATAAAAAAATTACTAACGAAGCAACTCTTGTAACTGATAACCTCTGCTAGGATGGATAATTTTTTAATTTTTAGGATCAATTGTAAAGATAAAATTTTTACAAGAATCTGTGTCATTAGTGCTTTCTTCTTGAATTATAATCATTTTTACTGAATTTTTTTTGAGCTTATGACAGAATATTAGGAGGAAGACTAAATTAAGGAATTTCAATCGGAAACAGATCTCATGATCCTTATTATATTCTGAAAGTTTCAGCAAAATCATAGGCTGATAAAATGTTGATAACTGAAGAAGAAGGTGCTCATGGTACAAATCGTTGTAGAGCTTTAATCTAGACAAAGAGCCCTACCAATCAACATAATCTGAGTTAGAGCGGACTTCATCAGTTGGAAGAGTTTTCTCGTAGTCATAGCTGTGCGCGACTAAAAAGTAAAACTTTACCCGAACCATTAAACAAAATTTGCTAAAACCATAACTCAAGTTTGTAGTAAAATATTGTATGATTTTAAGCAAATTATCTTGTACATCGCATGTATCAGAACATAATTCAAGAGAGATGATCGAGAAAAGTGCTGGTCGCCGACTAAATAAATAAAAGAAAACAAGTATTGACGAATTGTTTTCAATGTGATACAAATAAATTTCTGGAATAGTTTTCTCTTTTTTCCGGAACTCAACCAGAACTAGGATAAAAAAACTTGGTCCTGCAATTTCTACTTGTGACTAATTTTACTTTCTTTTTCGTAGAAACTAAAGCTGCAGGTACGCTCGGATCTCGACAATCGCCACAAACAACGAAACGAAATGAACAAGGACCTTCATCAACACGTACAAATGAATCACATAAAAAGTCAACAAAAACTGATGAACAAAAATCGAAAACGACAAAATCAGATGAACAAAAAACACCTAAAAAAGATGATGCAACTGATAAAAGTAATAGAATATTTCATTTTTTTTTAACTAAAAAATTGAACTATTTATTTTAAGAACCAACTCAAAAAACATCTTCAACAACTGAATCATCATCTGATTCAAGTAAAAGTAAGTTAATCGAGAAGTTTAATCTTAATATTTTTAACAAAAAAAACTTCTTTTTATCTAGACATTGAATATACAATAACTGTTCAAACAGGTTCAGTACAATTCGCTGGTACTGATGCAAATGTATTTATTTCTCTCTATGGTGATAAAAACAAAATCGTTCGATATCAACTTAAAACTTCTGTGAACCATAAGGATATATTTGAAAAAGGTCAAAAAGATGATTTCGTAGTTAAAGATATTGACATTGGACAAGTTCGTTTCCTTCATTTTTGAAAACTTTCATATAAAATCATTCATTTATTCTAGTTAAAAACAATTACTATTGAACATGATGGTACTGGTTTAGCTTCTGGTTGGTATTTGGATTTTGTTCAAGTTAAATATGACAATAATACTGTCATGTAAAAACGACTAGTGTTGTTTAATAATTTTTTAAAATTTAATTTATTTAGGTTTCCTGTTGAACGTTGGCTTGATACAAATCAAGATGATAAACGAATTAGTCTTGAACTTGAACCTAATAAAAAACCTACATCAAAACTTACAACTGGTAAATAACGAATTTTTTTTGTGTGAATTTTTCTTTTGAATTAATTAATATATTTAACATATATATCAGAAGCAGAAAGTGACAAAGAAGAAAAACGTTCTTCGATATCGTCGACGGATGAAAAAAATAAAAATGACACCTCCTCTGAAAAAAATGAATATGATGACTTTTTCGATAATGATGGTTGGTTTAATAAATATTCGTCAAGCTGCTCTCTCTCTCTCTATTTTTTGCTATTCTATGCTTTTGCTTTTATTACATTAGAAAAAGAAAAACCTTATGTAATAAAAATTTCTTTTAAATATTTAGAAGATACAAAAGAAGCAAATGCCGTTGAATATGAAATAACAGTTAGAACAGGCGATAAACGATCAGCTGGAACTGGTAAGTTAATTTCATTTTTTTTTCTTCTGTTTGAATAAAAAATTTTCATATTGCTTTATTAAAGATGCAAATGTATACATAAGTTTATTTGGTGATAAAGATAAACTTGAGCGACGTCAATTAAAAGAATCACTTGATGGAGCACGAAATTTATTTGAACAAGGAGCAACAAATCGTTTTCAAATTTATGCAGCTGATGTTGGAAAAGTAAAAATTAAAATGAAAAATTATATTTTTAAATAATTTATCTATATTTAAGATTAAAACAATTCGAATTGAACATGATGGAAGTGGTTTAGGTAATGGTTGGTATCTTGATTCAATTGAAGTTCGTCATATTTCACATGATGAAACTTATAAGTAAATAAATTTCTTTATTAAATAAAATTATATTTATTATTTTAAATAGATTTCCCGTTGATCGATGGTTGGATGTAGGTGAAGGTGATAAGAGAATTTCACTTGATCTTGAACCAGATAAAAAACCTGGACAATTAAAAGGTAAAAAGTTTATTTTAAATATTTAGACAATATTTATCGAAAGAAATAGATTAAAAGAAACAAAAATATATTGTTTTGTTTTCCTAACAATATTATTCTAAATACTTTTACAGACGATAATGATACTGAACAAGAAGAAGAGAATGTAGAAAAACAAAATGCCGATGAATAATAACAGAACACAAAATAAAACTGAAGAGTAAATGAATGATGAATTCGCAGTTCTCGTTGTTTTTTCGTTATTGTGCACGTAACTCAAAGATATATGATTTGGCTATACTAATGTTTTTTTTATCATGATTAGCAAGTGTTTCTTATTATGTTTTTCTGTTTGACTATACTTTGTGCGTATGATTATTATTCTAATAATTAATTATTGTATTTTCTTGTTGATTGCTTTCTTTTGTGCATTAATATTTTAGATATGAAATATTTAATTTTTTTTCTTTTTCTGTTTTAGCAATTTATTAACAATTGAATGATGGCGCAAATAATCTATGTGTGTGTTTCAATGTCACCGGCTTTTTCAAATTTTAATTAATTGGCTTATTTTTACTATTGCTCTTTTTGTAAAGAAATAATAAAAAAAATCGATTTTATTAGATCCTGTATGAACATAATTGGCTCTTATTGTATTTAAGTTTTAGTCATTAAGTTCTTTCGCTATTTTAATAGTACTATTATAAATGGAGACTAGGGATGTGCAGTTTCAGTGTAAATACTGAAATATTGACTGTGGGTTCACCGACAGTGAGGCTGTTGGCATACTGAATCGATGTTCGCTGATTTACTTGACCAATTCAAGCTTAATGGATGTATCAATGCTTCCGTGAACATTGATCTGGCGTAGTTAGGGTATCAGTAAACATCAGTGTGATTTTTCGGTGAACAATTTATTGAAACTGCATATTCATAAAGGAGACAATCATGATAAATTGCTTCAACAAAAAGGATAATGAAATAAGAGATACTTACATGTATGTTTGAATCAAAATCAAGTCTATTTATAAGTTAAATTATGGTTCATTCAATAGTAGATATATTAGTGGATGAAAGTCTTCTATTTCCCGTATCTTGACTACTATACATGCTATAGATCGAAAAATTTGTGTGCCCATACTTCATTAAAAGTATAGATGTAAGACTCGAGCTCACCTTGATTATTTAAATAGAATGAGAATTATGATGGATCTCCCTTATTTGTTTTTTTTTTATTTTTTAACTCTGTAAAAGAAGAATATCGTGAGTCAGCCCATTCTTTATTATTTAGTAGTTTGTTCCAATTATCAACCGTATTAATTTTATTGAATTTCATCAACTCTTTATAGAATAGTAGGCATTTTTCTATGACCATTCGAGTAGGGAAAAACTATATACTGACCATTGAAGACCATAACTTAGTGATAGTTGAATGAATCGAGCTGAGACTTATATATAAGTTTTGTCTACAGTTGAGCATTATTATTTACAAATTTGATGAGAAAATCTTCTACTAAATGAAAGCGTCATCTGATTACAGAAGCATGCAGAGACAGCTATCTTGGATTAAATTCTCTGATGTTTTGAATAAAAAAAGAGGATCGACTAGGTTCTACTTTCATGCAAAAATATCAAGCATTAGTCATTTATTTAATAACAGATAACGAGAAATTTAGTAGACAATCTTTCTTCAAGCTGAAAGCTTGATGCAACGATAGGCATTCTTTATCATCACTCGTTGTATTCAAGCAATCGAAACGAGCTTGTGTTTCCAAACTGAAATCTTAATGTAATATATGCACACAAATTTTCAGATCTCCAGCACGTAAGTAGCTGAGATACGGGGGAGGGAATGGAAGACTCTTGTCTACTACTGTGGCTTCATATTTGTTTTCGAACATCTGCTATTGAACTAGAACAAAACGAATATTCTATATTTCTTCAATATCTCTGTCATGTCAGAGAAAACATCTTTTTGACATAAATATACTCCCCCTTTTCTTATCTCGGTTCTATTCCATTGGAACTTATAATCATTTCTTTCTTTCTTTCTCTTAATCTTTTGTTTATTTAATCAGCTAGTATCATGTAGAAAAGAGATGTTTTTATGCTTTAAATAAAATAAAGAATAAGGCAACAATAATAATTCCATCATTTTTCAGTTTATGTGACGATCATAATATTCAAATTTCGATGAAAGTTGTTCATATTTGATTTAAATTGATAAGAAAAATGTGCAATTCTATATTAAAATACATACGACATTTCCTATTCAATGAATAATTACTTATGGAAAGTTATGATCTGTTTTCGGCAACTAGACTTCATTTTTTAGAAGAGTTGAAAGATGATTAAAAAACTGGCGCCATAATCTATCATATCAGAAAATAAGGACAATAGTGAAGAAAAATTGGTCTTTTTCTAGCATAGAAAAACGGTATGGCGGATTGTAGTGAGATACGGTGAGAATTAATGCAGTAATTTGCCATTTCAGACGGTCACAATAATCGTTCTGGGTATCATTACTTTTGGCATAGCCAAAGTAATCTGCATTTCTCTTTGTTGCACACGCTTGATCAACAAATCATATTAAGATCGAAGACTACTCCTATGTTTGTATGAGTTTCGATAACTCACGTTACCAAAAAAAAATATCTGAACACAACAATAATTAGAGATAAATCAGATTTTTAGAGCAACAAATAACAAATGTTTCTTTTTTCAACACATGGATAATATAAAATATACCAATGGTTTATAGATAAAAGTATAGACAGAACATGCCTAAATACGATGAAATTTTCTGTCAAATTGCTCTATCATTCATTTCTTTTAACATGTTTGTATTAATAGATCGCTTTCATACTAGTATGTTATATACAATGATATACGATTGTAATTAAAGATATATATAATAAGAACTAGATAAGCTTTCTAGTAGGTCGTAGAATTTTTCAAACATGCTCTTAGCTTCTTTTTATTGTTTTGAACTAAATGATTAAAATATAATTAACAATATCTATTATATCTTAAAGAAAACAAATATATGAACAAGCAGTTTGTACAGCATTGTTTTAATACTTTTGGCTTATGCTCACAGACAAGCACATATTATCAATAAGAGTGAATGATGTTCATCGAACATCACAGCCAATATCATTAAAGTTGATATTTTGAGGATCACCACTCGATGATGCACCTGGCAAAGCTATCGAGGAATAAAGTGTATTTAATTTTGTACTATTGACTTCATCGAGTGGGGGTAATGAAGTAGATGTGCTTGTGTCTGTAAAAAATAAATAAAACAAATTATGTAAATAAATACTGCGCATATATAATGATACTTACCATTTTCGTTTTCCATATAATTTGATGAAATAGATTTAATAAAGTATCTAAATTAAGAGAGAGCTTGAAAAACATAAAAGAAAAAAGAAAATCTCATACTGTTTACGTTATTCGTCAAGAAATATTCGAACACCTATTAGCAGCTTCTAGATATACTATTATATGTTTATATTATGCGTAATTTTGTTGTAATTAAAAGCGTTGCTTATTCTTCTAATGGATAACACGATGTAGATATTTAAGACGGTCGCTTTCTTGTTCTTATTTGTGTTGTTCGGTACTCTATATGTTTGAAAGAAAAAGATATGTTAATTGTTTTGTTTCTTTCTATGCTACAGAGACACAACTTTTGTTTTTTATTATTTTTATATCATTTTTATGATAGGTCTAGTTAACTTTCATTATCATAAATGACATGATAGGGTTCTTGTGTTGCATTCAAGAAATATAATCAAAGTCCATGTAGCGATTTATCTTCAGTGTTGACAGATGCCTTCCGATTACATTTTTTCATAGATGAATAAATCTAGGGTGCGTTTGAAAATCATACCAATATAAATTCGAACGAGTTTTACAAATAGTTTCGAATTATAAATAGTTATGTATTTCGTAACTTTAACTGTATGAATATTCTATTATTAAGTGCCAGCTATAGTGATGATAGAGAAGTTTTATATGAAAATAATTAATTCAAGGAAATCAACGTTTCAAAATAAAATAATACTAAAAATGAAGTTTCTTTTTATTTTCTGTGATAAATTGATGAGGTTTTTAAAGATGTCTCCTCTATATTTAGTTAACGGTAATTGAATTTTAAATGGCATGTGTCATCTTTGAGATAGTTCAGAAATTTGTTTTTTCAGTCAGATATTCGCAGTTCAATAATAATCAGTTTAAACTATTCATTTTATACGAGAATATATAAGTACTGGTAGTAATTCCTGCACTACAATAGCCATCGCTTGATGCTATGATATTTGGCAAAAAAAATTATCTGCTTTTAGTGTTGAAGATATACTCGGGCCAATAGATATGTTATTGACATAAGGACGCGCTTTATTTGTAAAAGCTCATCTTATGACAATGTAAGGCCAAGCTATAGCAGACAATTACGTAGAAACACATATAGAACGCTACGTTTCTAAATTTATAGTACTTTGTGTTATCAATAAACCGTTTGGAGAAAATGTCAGAAGAGACAGATAAGAACGACTGTATGACAGTTGTACAAGAGTATCGGGAAGTGTGTATGAAAAGTGCCACATGGACATTAAAAATGGTCGATTAATTATATCACGAGTAGTAAAAATTAATACTCGCAATGATAGTATTGCTGAACTACTAGTCAATGAGATGCTTCGGGATGAGTATCTATTAACAAATAGTATAATCAATCACATTCAATATAACTTCATGAGAACTCCAATCAGCTATTAGCTAACGATAAATAGCGTATTATCACAAATGAAATAAGCAGCCAATTTAGTTCTCTTCAAACCTTGACAAGAATATTTAGCTCGATTGCTAACATTCATGCGTTCCATGCGACTTTACATGTCATAGCATAATCATATTAATGTATTAGTAAAATTAAAAAATTAAAGAACATATTATGCATGTGTAGATTGATAAATAAACTTGAATATTTTATGACACAGTCTAAAACGGATTTTGAAGTATAGAAGCAAAATTTTGCCCTCTTTTTCACAAACGTGCTAGAGATCCTTAGCAACATCTCTCCTCCAACACAGATCGTAGCCGACGTTATTGATATATGATGAAAGATTGTATATCAATAACAACTAATTATAATATTTGAACTACTTCCTTATTGTATTTTTCGAGAATTAAGTGAAAGGACAGCAAAGGAGTGTGTCTCAAACTAGATAGACTAAAACAGTTTTCTTGTGATTACCAATAGCAACCACATCATGTTTCATATTTTGTACTTATTTAAAGATATTAATACATAGTCAGGATTAGAATCTATGTCAAAGAGACTATTACTGGCATATAATAAGCATGCTGTTATCTTGGTAGATTGAAGAATGTTGATTTGATTTAGGTACATCATGATGTCAAATTTTAGAAGAAGAAAAAGACTGCTTTAATTGCTTTATTTATCATAGTAAAGTTTTATTCAGAATCTAGTGCAAATTTTTAAAGTATTTATGAAAATTTCTACATCATCTCTATCTATTCGATCAGATCTGTCTCAGCATTTGTGAACAAAATGAAGTTCGTTTTATCAAATTGTAGAAAAGATGTAATATTCTATTCTTGAAATACAATCCAAATAAAATGAAAAGATATATATCACTTTGGCATTTTGAGTAGGATTGAAATAGTTCTTTGATATATATTGAATGTATATTATAGTTACACTCAATAGAGACTGAAAAGATTTTTTTTCCCATATCTACAAAATATCTATTGATTTCGTTGTTCAATTTATCGAGAAAAAAATTCTTTTTTGAATCTATTAAACTCATATATATCATAAATTGTTTAGAGAAACGAATTTCATGCATCAAATGTAATTTGACAATAAACATCTAACTCGATCAAAATTTTAGCTGAAGTTTCTTCAGAAATATACTAGTTATTTCAATTATTAGATGCTTTACTTACTGTTGTTTTAATAACTAATTTCGATTATTAATTATTGAAGAGATACACAACCCTATTTATTCTCTAACATTTTATTTTCAAATCAAATATTTCTACGTTAATATGAATCATATTCTTTTTCACCCTCAATAAAACGTGTAAACAATATAACCTATTTTAAGAACATATTAAAGCAAACGCAAAACGAAAACAAAAAAACAATAATCATGTCTTTTAAATAACAAAAACAATTTTATAAAATCAATGCATTATTGCTATTATAAATTGTTGGTATTAAAATAAGAAACGATAGAATAATTATTTATCATTTTGTATTGTTACCGACAGTTTTATTTACGTAGCCAGCTGCATTCAATACATTTCTCAATGCATCTTTAACTTTTTCGAGATCATGACGAGTTGTTGTATCAATAACAGATATACCCATATGTCCAATACGAAAATATTTATCTTTTATTTCTTTATGAAGACCACCAGCAATGACTATACCGCGTTCAAGTAATCGTGGAACGATATCCGATGCTGATAAACCATCGGGAAAATAAATAGCTGTCATACCATTAGCAGCTATTGATGGATCATTTGGAACCTAAATAAAACAGTTAATAAAATGATAACTATACTACTGATCAAACAAAACGTACTTGTTTCAATCCAAGTTCGTCGGTCACAAATTGTTTAAAATCGATACTAGCTTGTTGATGTTTTGCCCAACGTTCTTGAATAGGTTTTGAAGTAATTTCTTTCAAACTGACATGAAGAGCACAAATAAGTTGAACTGGTGGTGTTGCGAAATACACAGGTTTACCTTGTTCATAACCACGCATTACTAAAAACAAAACCAGAAATTCTAATAAAATTAGTTATAAAATGATTCAACTTTACCAGGTAACCAATTTAGCCATGAAGCAAAATATGAATTTATTTTAGTCTTACGTGTTTCGACTAAACGAATAGCTCTTTCACTGGCGCATACAAGACTAAGTCCCGGTGGTACACCTAAACCTTTTTGACTTGCACACATCACTACATCTAATGACCATTCGTCCATACGAATTTCTTCACTGCCAACTGAACATACTCCATCAAGCACTACCAATGTATCAGGACTTACTTCATGTACCACTTCAGATATCACTCGAGGATTACTTAGTACACCAGTTGATGTATCAACATGTGTAACAGTTACTATCTTATATTTTTTTGCTTTTAATGCTTGCTCTAATTCTTCACGTGACGGACAGTGTCCAACGGGTGCTTTTAGCTGAGTTACTTTAGCACCATATGTTTCTAAACAATCAGTAAAACTTTGACCAAAATAGCCAGAATGTAAAACAAGTGCTTCATCTCCAGGTTCAATCAAATTGGATGCAACCATATCCCAACCAAGTGTCCCGCTACCTGCTACAATAAAAGGTTGACCATGTTCAGTAACAAGTACTTGTCGAAACATTTTAATGACTTCTCCAAAAGTTTGTGTAAAACTTTTTGACATATGTGATTGAGATGGTGATGCATTAGCGAACAAGACATCATCGCTAACCTCGATTGGTCCTGGAATTACCAGAAGAGAATGTTCGCTTTGATGAAATGTCATATTGAAAATGTTTAAAAAAAAGATCTAAACAATAAGTATAATTTTAGAATGTTGCTTTTACTCGAATCGAAGAATAATAAGATGAAAAACAAAAATACTATAGTGAATCGAAAAAAAATGTGCTAATAGTTTTATTCGACTTTTCTTTTACTTCTTATCAGTAACATATAGTGATGATATGTTATGTCCACAATGAATCACCTTCAAAAGAATATTAACAAATGACAATTACCTTCTCAAATAACTTGTATAAAACAGATGACGAGATAGTGACATCTTAAGTCAGATTATATTATTTTAAAAATATTAAAAATTTATGGAATATGATTAATTATAGAAATAGATTTTTAACTTAAGGAATCACCATTATAAATAAAAAAATAAAATAAAATAAAAATAAAATTTCTTTAAAAATCAATTTGGCATTTGAATGACGACTGCTGTTGTAAAAGAACAATAGCTATCCATATAACTTGATTTTCTTCATCATATGTAAAACAATTTTGTAATTGTTCTCTAGGTAGAATTTTCGCTACAATTTGCCAGTTACTAACTTGTTCAAATGATTGCACACTAGATGATGATATTGACTTTGCTGGTTTATTAAACGGCAATTGTAAAATTAATAATCTATGTTGAGGATCATCAATATTAATACATAATGATTTATTTAAATTACACGCATTCATATTTATATTTAATCCATCCCAAACAAGACCATTAGCTTCATTTTGTTCATTAAGAAAAATCCATAAATGTAAAATATAGAATCGATCATAAATTGATACTGGTTGACCTGGATTTAATGTAAAAACACTTGGATCAATAAGAGGAATTATTGAACCAGCTCGAGCAAATAATGGTATTGTTAATAGATCAGCTTTAACGTTCATTATCCATTGACCACCATGAAGTATATCAGATCTTCCAATTCGATATCGACCATCGGTATCTTGATCATAAATAAGATTCGTTGATAGATCAATCCAATTCTCACCGGACGGTAAATAAACGTCTTGTAGAAATTGATTTTTATTTACTATAGGTGCAACTAAAATATCATTACCAAATGTATATTGATATTCTTGTTGAATAGCTATTTCATCATTATAATATGTTAATAAATGATGTCTTGTTATTGGAAGACCAGTTGCATGTGCTTCATGTGCTAATGTAAAAATATATGGAAAAAGTTGTGTTCGTAATTTTGCATATTTTCGCCAAACATACACAGTTTGATTATTAGTAAATAGTTGTATACGTTCTTGAGTACATGCTGAACCTTCAGTTTCATCATGCATAAAACCCGAAAATGTTCCAACTTGTAACCAACGTGTTAATAATTCTACTGTTAAATCTGGATAAAATTCACAAACATAACCACCAATAGGACTTGAACAGTATGGTATACCACTAATTCCAATGCCAAGACAAGCTTGTACATGAGCTGGTAAACCTGAATATGGATTCCAATCAGAACTAGCATCACCTGTCCAATGTAATTGAGTATATTGTGCACTATTTGTATAACCACTACGAGTATAAAATAAAAAATCTGATTGATAATTAATGGATAAACTATTTTTTTCATTTGAATTTAAATTAAGTAATTGTTCAATTGTTGTAGAATTTAATGTCATTTCATAAACTGTTTTTTGATAAAGTTCAATAAAACGATTATGCATTTCATGACCAGTTTTTCCATTTGATGATATAGAATTTACTGGTGTATATTCACCAAAATCTAACATAAATCCATTATAACCAAGATCAAAACTTTGTTGAATTTGTTTTTGATACCATAAAGAAGCATTTTTATTACTAAAATCAACACTACCAACATAAAAATGACGACTTATTATATCACCAAAATATGGAAATAAATATGGTTGATTAGAACTATTTTTTAATAGATAATCATTTTCTAAACATTCATCAAATAATTTTTTATATGATGTTGATATGTAAGGATTAAAATAACATAATGATGTTACGCCAAGTTCTTTATAAACAGCATTTTCTTGACGAATTTCATCTTCGTGGCCTTAAAAATAGATTGGATTTTTAATGAGGAAACCTGCTGAACCTGGAAATCATGTTTGAGTGCAGACTCTATACATACGGTAGACTCAAATGAGGGGCTGCTGATATTTATTTTGTCCAGCAGATTTATCTAATAAAAGCATACACTCAATTTTAACTATACCGATAGTGTACTCGTGAGTTCGATTGCTATAGTAAATCGTTGATAGTTTAACAGTACTGCCAATCAACTATAAGATCATGGATATCGTTATTAAACACCAGTATTGAAAACACATATTTTCAATTTTTTTAATGAATAGTGGTGTTATAAATGAAGTTTGTGTCTTCACAAACTGCTCCTTTCCATATTCGTATTCTCTCCGACCCATGGGTTACAGTACTCTAGTTCCAGGAGTCAGCCCTTATCCTCAGTAACGTGTCAACCCTCAGGCTAATCCCTTCCGTCTAATAATAAAATGTGTAACGGGATGTATAGAATAATCTTGAAAGCTGCTAATCCAAATGCGCTATTGAAAATCCCAAAAGGATAAAGCCATCTAGGCTTTCTCCACAAAGTTATAGCTGTTTCACCGAAATTATAGCCTATAGCACAGTATATACAAAAAAATTGATCGACAATACTTTGACCCGACATTTTACCTATAGATAGACTTACTTGTAAGTAGAATATTCCCTTCGTGAGATATCAAATTCTCAAAAACTACTCATATTGAAGAATTTCAACTTTTTCGAGAATTTAATATCTCGTGAAGAAGATATTCTTTCCAGCTGGAATTTTCAGGACATTTCAGCCACAAGTAGGCTTATCTATAGGCAAAACTTTAGGTCGGAATATCATCATTGAATTCTTTTATACATGCCATGCTATAGCCTAAAATTTCAGTAAAACATTCATAACTCTGTAAGAAAGCCATAAGTGTTCTTATTCTTTTGCGATTTTTAATATCTCATTAAGATCTACCTTATACATAGGATTCGAAATCAAAAACGATCTTCAAATTTGACAGGTAAAGTCATATGATGAATTTCTTACCTTGTTGATTGCCTGTTGGAAAAAAATGTAACACACCAATTCTAACTGTGATAGGAATATCTTGTTCAATCATTCTTTGTACAACATCAACTTCCGTGTGATCTTTTAAGACATTTCCTGTTTGTTTCCATGGCCCAAATACAAATAATGGTGGTATACGAGTTGTTTCACCACGAGCTTGAATTAATGCTGTAAACGATGGATTAATTTTTCGATTTTGTTGTTTATACAGGTTAAAAAAATTTTCAAATGGTTTTGACATTTTAGTTTTTGATAAAAATGAATTTTTTATTGGAAAATAAAATTGTATATCCGTCCTATTCCATTCTGTTGTTATAATCCATTCATCAGATGAACTTAAATCAAAATTAACTCGTCGAGTTTCATTGACCGAAACAGCATATTGTCGATTTGAAATAAACAGTGGCATTGGTATATAAGTTGCATTTGCTTGTGGAATTCGTGTAGAAATATTTAAAAATGACCAACTACCATCTTCACTCCAACAATATAATTTTTGTCCACGAAATCTAGTAAAACCCCAATATGAACCAAAGCCATAATAATCTTCATAAATATCTCGAGTTTTAAATGATAATGTTAAAAATGGAAAAACATAATGTGAAGGGTTTATGTCAAAATGTTCGTTAAATCCCGTATATTCAATTTGTAAATGTATAGTACGATCATTTTCTTGTTGAATAAATGTTAAATAAAAATCATTATAAGAAAAGGTAATTGATTCGGAAGATGATGAACATGAATATGATTTCAAAGCTCCTATTATTCGATGTTCTTTCTCATAACCAACACGAAACATATAACCAAAATATAGAGTCTCATAAGCACCTTCCCAAACTCCAGCAAAAATATCTCTACTACTTTGAAGTAGAACCGTTTGTGTTGGTAGATCGATTATAGATAATTTGTATGAATATTTTGATAGAATAATAAGAAGAGTAGGTGATGTTTGAAAAGATATATCTGTTGCATTTGTTTGAATATTAAATGATGATGGGCAATCATCAGCAAAGAAAATATTTGCCAGAGAAAATATTATCAATATTTGAATATATTGAAAAACCATTGTTATTTAATGTATTTTATCTTTCGATTCACATGTAAAATGTTTTTCTTGTTAAATAAGGAATGAGAACAACTTCTATCAGTATTTAAAAACAACAAAGATAACAGAGAAGAAAATCTTTAAGAGAGAGTATGTCTAGTACTTGCAAATATAAAACAACAGTGCGCATAATATAGAAAAAATGTTTACAGTGAATGACTTTGCATTCAAGAAAATACTATATACATTTTAGACTTTAGAAAACTTCCACTTATTACTTTCTTAAAAATCAATAAAAGAGTATTTTGTTCACCAAAAAATTTCTGCTATCAAATCTTAATAACAACAAAAATCGGAATAGATTAAAGATTGGCCTAAAGAGTGAACCATACAAGTGATAGCCATAGCAGGCAAAAAAGAGGGCGTTAGGCTCTTTTTCTTTCGTCGATTGATTATGTCAATTTTGTTACATCAAGTATACTTTAACATCAGACAATGAAAACATGAATGTGAAAGTCAATGCACTTTTGATGGATGTTTGACGAAGAAAAAATACAATCATGTGAATTTTTATTAACAGAAAACGACAATTATTTGCATCATAGAAAACAAGGAAAAAGGTTATTGATATTTATTTTTTTAAGAGAATGTTATTCTTCTGAAGCATACAATAGATTACATTACTATATAACACAACAAAGAGCACATATTAAAACATCCGTTCATGATAAATGAAGTTAGAAATCATTCTTTTATAACCATATATCTATCAAGAAATGAATATTATATAAATACGATAAAAAATAAATAGAAAGGATTTTTTTTTCTATTTTATAATTAATTATTTAAGTTACATGTTCAATATTGATGATCTAAAGTGTTTGCAACAGGTGGTATTGATCTCGATTTCTTTTGTACATATCGCACGATTGCCAGATTGATTCCGGTATAAATTGTCGCAATACAAAGCTCGATTAGAATAATCATCTTTAATTTATATGCAATTGGTGCATCACATAAATCTTCGCTTATATGATTGATACATTTTTTTAATAGAGTCACGTCAGCAATAGCTAACATAACTGCAATTGTACAAAAGACTACAACAAAATACAATAATCGTACCATAGAAATCATCGAATCAGATACTCGGCATGCAATAATTAACATGCTAATTGATATGCTTAACATAGCAAGACCTGAATATATACCTCGATAATATGTTGCATAAGAATAAAGAAGAATAGAAATTTCTAGAGCAATTGCTAATGTACCCCATAGTAAATAAGCAATACCAGAAAAAATAAAAAATACTTTAAGTTTTAAAGTGATTTTTGTTAAAATTACAGTGGTCGCTAATGCATGACGGGGAGATACAGCTAGAACACTTTTTTGTGGATGCAATAGAACGTGACCATTATGTTGTGCACTTGATACTGTATAATCAGTATTACTGATTGATTGTTGAGAATATTGTGCGCAGGGCGGTGCTCCTGGATATGATCTAAAAACAGATAGGTAATCATTATTGTCAAAGAAACGATGTTACTTACTGACAAACATCTGTTTCATACGATGGTGGATTCATCGGTGGATATTGATCGTCAGCGAAATCAGATTGATTATTATAAACTGCATTATTTAAATCATACTGCATCGTTTTGATTTCTTGTTGATGTTGATTAAAGTTCTTTTAAATTTTTTGTGTTCCCTTGTGTAGAAATATATGCTTATGATTCTCATTTTTTTTTCATTATTTGTCTATGAACGCAAGAGAGAAAAAAACACATTGCTAGATATAGTTTTCTTTCTTTTTTGTCAGGAACATAATAATAATCATGAAAAATAGCACGAATATTTTTTCCGTACAAACTTTCAGACCAATGGAAACACTAGGTAGGTGATATCATGTTTCTTCATGAATATTTTTCTTTTTTTTTGAGAAAATAAAAAACAAAAACCATTCCGAACTATTCAAAATTTTAAGATACTATTATAATTTTCTGATATAAAAACGGAACCGAATGGTTTAGTTCAAAAAGTTATCGAATATTTTAATTGAATCATCTAATTGTATGATTAGTATAGATGATTAAAATATTCGCCAAACTTATGTAATAAGAACGAATTTTCGATCGATTTTATAAACATTTTATTTTTGTCAAAATACTTTATCGAAATTGTTTATGCATAATTATTTAATGTTTCTTCGAAATTTTCATCTCATCATAGAAACTAGTCAAACAAGCTTCAATAGTTTCATATTTGACATCATCTTTTCAATAAGCACATAGACAAAGATTAAGCTTGAGTTTTATGCCAAGTTTTGCATGTAATCTTTCATAATTATTTGAGGAAACCACTTCATTATTCACTCTGATTTTACAAAAAAGAAGTTGTTAGCACAATTTCTATGGGTTTCAAATGTGAAGCCTAATATAATTGTTGCTCATCATTACACGAAAATCATTTTATTCTATCTATCTTGGGATACATTTCTTCATTCTTTTTCCACTTATTCCTCCAGAAATACAATAGGAAAGTAGTTTAACAAGACATTATTTGTATGCCGTCTGTGATCATATATCAACAACGTCTGTCACCGTCTCTGGTAGAAGGCGCAAATTCCTACCCTATATACTTCAACACTCTTGTTAGATCGTGTTTCACAAAAACAAATACATAAATAAGTATTAGTGTACATTTTTTTATATCACTCATTAACTGAATTTGAATGAAATATGAATTAAAAAAAACAATGGAATGTTGCACATTAGATACTATCATCTATTTTTGATTGTTTATATTGTATAATAATATTATTGTCATAAAGCAATATGGATAGATTTTTCCAGAATATTGGTATACTTATTTATCTATCAGCATGTTTTCAAACTAATGTGTTTCATCTGTGTTGGAGTAAAAAGTTTTTCTTTATGGAAGCATACACTAGTTGAAATCCTTCTTTGATATATCTAAAAATATCCAACGATCTGTGTCTATTTTCTTCAAAAATAGACAAAAAACAATCTGTTTGCTAAATGATGTTTATTTCTTTTGAAATTTACGTATACAAGTAAGGATATTACAAGGAACGATATGTTCGTATCTAAAAATTAGAAAATTAATGTTTGTATATCGATAAAATAGTAGAGAATTATTTCAAATCTAATAAATCATTATTATAGTTACAGAAGAAAAAACAAAACATATTTTGTTTTGTATTTATTAATTTAAATACAAACAATATTTCTTTGCAAATTACATTTAGACTAAAAAGTTATGTTTCCCTTCTTTAAACAGACACATAAGAATACTTATTACAAGATTATTCAAAAAGACAAAAGTCAGATAAATATTATACAAACATTTAAAGTAGTATAGTGTTGTCTATAATTGATTATAGAGAAAATTATCTTCGATTCAAATGATGATTGATTAGCAAAAGCTCAATTGAAATAACGTCAAATAAGACTTCAACTAACTAGAAACTAACTCATACAAATATCATGTGAAGCGATATGAAGCATTTTATTTTACGATCTTACTCTTAAAATTATCAGTTGATTCTAAACATTGTATCGTTGGTAATGGCGAGATTTTTATTTTTCCTCTAAGCTACTTGTCAATTTATATTCTTTCATACAACTTTTAACAAGCGATCGGAAAGTTTTTAGACAAGATGTTTGTTCACTTTTTGCCTCAATTTTCTTTCTTCCTAAATGTTCATTTTTGAGAGATCGACAACTATTATACGTTGAAAGGAGCTCTTGAAACAATACTTGGGTAAAATCTATAGATTAGTTCAACATCAAATTTTGTAAAGAGAAGTGTCCACTGTACAAAACGACCAACTGCGACAATTTTTAATATGTTCGAAAATGGGCTTGTAAAGTAAACATGAAATTGTTGATTCATTATTAAAAATAATCTTTTCATGTATTTCAAAAAGTTTCTCAATACTCTTGAACAAAAATAGACACAATATTGCCAAGTCCGTATTCGAATTCTGGTGACAACCTATAGTTTTTGGCTCTTCTGAAATGCTTGCAAACAAACCAAAATGAACAAACACATTCACCAGAAACGTCAGTTCACAAGCTTCGTCTAAATTAATTCTTTAGACTTTTCAAACATTATTTCACGAGTCTTAAATAAAACCTGAGGCCAAATTTCTAATCTCATACTGGAAAAGAGAACCGTAACTTAAAGCTTTTAACACGTCACAAATAGGTCAAAAGTGAACAAACATCTTGTCTCAAAACTTTCCGATCATTGTTTGGTGCATTTCTTTTTGTGCACGACAACGCAGCCTTTGTAAAAAAAAATAATACAAAACAAAGCACTATTTTAGAAATACTATAAACGACATTTCTGATTTTTCATTCTCTACTGAAATATTAACGCAAAATATCTTGATATTGAAATTTAAAGGTGTTTGGATTTTTAAAAAAGTTACATATCACCACTGAATAGATAGACTGCGAAGAAGTGAAATTAAAGAGACCATTAAAATAACAGGTATGTCAACATGTTTCGATCACGAAACATACATGTTAGTTGTTATACCTTTTTATTTGTTAAGCAAAATATAAAATGTCCATTAAAACATACGTAACAGCGCTTTTATTTAATACTATTTTAGGAGGCAAAAATGTCTTTAAACTTCATTGAGTATAAAACCGTGTATGATTACATTACTTTTCACACGTATGAAAAGTGTTAAATTTAGTTTTTTCTTTTTATGATCATTCTAGCACGCACAATTTCTCTTCAAAAAACAAGAGGTTAGCTTGACAACATTAAAATAAGTGAATATGAACAAAATAAAGAGACATTATTCAATGAGTGATATGTCTGAAAGTATGTTAGACATATCACTATGACAATACTCATCGCCCAACATCAGACATATTTGTTATTAAAGACAACCAAAGACGTGACAAAAATATTAGTTTTTACCGTTTTCTTTTGATTTGACGATCGAATGCACTATAATTAAATAACATTTTAAAGAACAATAAATATAATACTCAATTAGAAAGAGACAAATATTTGGAACAATTATTTTCAATTCAAGATTATACTATATGAAGGAACTTAGTGATAAATTAGTCTATAACTGTCAATTGTTATTTTAAGATAAAATGTAACATATACTATTAAAACTCGAGAATATTATATTTTTTTTCTCTGACATTTTGTACATGTAAGACAATTATTGTAAATCTACTTGAACGTCATTAAATATAAAACTCTGATTTAATCACAATCGATTTTCTGTAAACTATATATTCATCAGTCTATTAAAAAGACATGAAAACAATCTAGATGCCTTCATCGACGAAGAAAAGAATGGCAGAAAATGTAATAAGTACCGATATTAAATGTACGAGAAAGTGAAAAATGATCGGAAAGTTCATATTAAAAAACAAAAGCTTTTTTAATAAAAGTTTTCACTCCGACGAATAAACTAAACTAATACAAACAAAAGAGAGAAGACGCTAGTAGCAAACAACAGATCACTACAAAGAGGCATACGTTTCTCTGATACATGCAGCATATGAACTATCTTGAGTGTGAGTGTGGATGTGCAAGAATAACCATACCCACACTCGCCTTTTATTTTTCTGTTTTCTGCTACTTAAAAATAAATGTTGTGGAAAATGATCGGCGTCCACTTCACTTTTACATGATACTACCATGTAAAAGTGGAAGGATCACAGATAATTTATGAGCTGATTTTCTTTCATTTTTCATACTGCTAAAGCTTTTGTTCTTTTATCATAAATTTTTCGCATCGGCTAATTTCTGTAGACTTCAATTGAACTCATATATTATACATGAATTCATGTTTAGAGAACTTATACCAACATATTGACAATAACGCTTTCAATTTCATCGCGTCGTCTCACACGAATATCTGCTATTGAGCGTTAGTTTTTGTTTGTAAATTTCTATTTATATTTGAGATCATATATATTAGTTTTTTCTAAGAATGAACAAAAAAAAATACATATATATAACAGAAACAAACACTTGACGATCATGAATATCATCGAAATCAATTTATATTTCATATTGGAAACAAAACATGTTTTATTATGTCTTCAAACTTTAATATAATCTATATTAGGAACCTTTAACAAGTGTTTTTCCTAATTTTTTCAATTATATTAATTAATAGTTTAGCATTCAAATAATCATTAAAACCATTTTCATGTTTTTCTATTGATATGATCAAATCTTAATGATTTAGAATAAAAAATCATTATATACATATTATATCTAGCTTGCTAAAGTTTGAGGAAATTATATATAGTATATAAGCAAGTATTTCTGCATTGATTCATGCATATGTAAACAGAAACAATAAAGTAATGTATGCGAATCATTTATTTATTAATCGATTAGCCGATAAATGTCATGTTTTCTCGTACATAGATGAGTAATTTCAAGTCAATTTTTTTGTGAGCTTGTCTTGCTTAATTTATTTTTGTATTATAGTCATATTTTTGTATGTCATCAACAAGAATAATAATAATGAGCAACCAATGAAGAAATGCAATTAGACTAAGAAGCAAAAATAATTTAGTACAGTGGAAATTCAGATGAGATGATTCATATAAATGAGAAAAATTCCTAATATAGACACCTAGAATTTGCTTGACATATTATATGTTAACATCCCTACTCGAATTAACCTAGACGGATCAGAGTATGGACGTTAATATCAATGTGAATGAAGTGCCACTGTACAAGACACATTACAGAACAGGACAAAATACTGTTCGTGTATGTCACTACAATAATAGAAAAAAGAACGGACGGGAGAGTAAAAGTTCAGTAGAGTAGAAGAGTAATAACATAAATAAATTCGTCGCTTCATATTATAAGAGAAGGAGAGAAAGAATTTTCTTAGGTAAGTCAAAGAAAAGAGAGAGAGAGAGAAAGATAGGAAACCATTTATGCATAATCAAAATCCAACTTATTGACACGTACAGTACGATCTCTTAGTTTCTTTCTCTATTTCTTTCGACTTATCGTTTATTCATTCATTGAATATATACCTTTACTATCGCCTACTCACTCATACATACAATCTTACCAGATCACGAAAGTCGTGAGGAGGCGTTATTTCGTCGTTATTGTTGTTGCTCTTTTATATAGCCGCTCCAACAGATTACTACACAACTAAGATAGACAGACGTGAAAAACATATTCATTCATCACTTTTTTAATATCTTGTAATATTACATGGAGTGTTGAAAGAAAAATTTGCTCTCAGCTCTGTGTGCAAGTATTCTGTTATAATGGTTACGCATATTTAGGATTATACACAAAATCTCAGCCTTTTAGGTGTTATACATTGTTGTATTTTTTTCATATTAGTCACATATTCATTTTCAATATTCATGGAAACTCTCATCGGAATTGTTTCGCACTTTGATTATTAACATGTAAGTACAATCTTTCTACCAATAACAAAACTTAATATAAGATGAAGCTAGTGTGACGATTTCTGATAGAAGAGATGCTAGTGCTGATGGTATTACACTTTATTTAGTATTTCTTCTTATCAAGAATCGCATCGTTTAAATACAAATCACACGCTTATATACTCAACCAAGAGAGAGAAGAATAGAGAGAGAAAATAAGAAGAAGAAAGGAAGAGGGAAGAAATAGATAACAGGAAGAAGAATTATAAGGCATGACAGACACATCGATGTCGTCACAGCTAGCCTATCTCACGACGATATGAACCTGTTTCATATTCTCTATTAATTAGTGAACTAGTTAACACTTTGAGAAGCCGACTTCAGACATAAAAAGAAATTCTAACTAATAACATTACAATTGTGCGGAAAATTCTAAATATATCTAAGCATTATAACAGAATACTTGCATTTAAATAATAGCTTTTAGGATAGTCGAATGAAAAAAAGCATATTCACTGTCGTATATGTTAAGATCGGGTATATGATCATGAATGTACAAAGAGAAGAAATAGTCTTAATTTTGTCTCTCGTAAATTATTTTCTTAAAAGAAACAGACGTTAAATATCATTATTTTGAAAAAAAAAAATTATGATTCAATTTGTTGTTTAATACCATATAAGAATAACATCAGATGATATTTAAAGCTTTTTTTTTAGATTAACAATGAACAATATATATTTCTCTACTATAAACATATTATTCGTATCATTATTATTATTGAATAATCGGCAGGTAAATTAACAATATGTTGCAGTTCTCTTTTATTGATTTGATTTAATTTTTATCTTTGAAATGGAAATCTGACGCACTTTAAAAATAAACCTTATGCATATAATTATTTACATATTGTCAATCTGTTCAATAGTTTTTCTTTCATTGTTAGTCAAGTGTATTGACAAATTTGTAAAAAAAAAAAAAAAAAAAAGAATCAAAGTTGATGACTTTCTTTTTTTTTGTGCCGATGGTTGCAGGTGTAACAGTACTCTCAAGTATAATAACAATTATATTAATCGAGTACTTATATGTATCTATATTACTAATTCATTGATGATGATTTAAATGTGCACATTTCATTTGTTTGTGTTCAAAGAAAAAGAAAAGAACTCTTTCTTTTGAACTATTGTCACTAATTATCGACTAATATTTTCTTTTGAATTTAGATTGATTGTCAAGAATCACCTTCTGTTGTACTTGTTGATTTAACTCAATTTGATATACTAAATGGTGGTATTACTACTTCTGGTCAGTGTTGTGATGGTTCGATTTCGTCAGGAAATTGTTCATCAACATTATCCTGTAATTTATATACGATCGTCTGTTTAGATTTTGTCTATAGGTGAGAAAATGATGTTTTTTTTTCATTATGAGTCATAATCGTTTGTGAGAAATTTGAATTTCCATCGTTGTGCATAAACATAATTGAATTATTGACTGACTATGTTCATTTATGTATTAATGCATGCGTGCATGAATAATGAAAAGTGATGAAGCACCAGAAAAAAAAACATTCAATGTTCTAGAATCCTTATTGATTGATTTTGTTTTATAATTCTCAAGAAAAAAAGACAAATTGAATATATATAAGTATAGTCGACATAAGTTCTTTTGCCTTTTTTTTGTTTTACAAAAAATGATTAGTAATTATAGAAAAGAAAATTCTTGTCAATTCGATACGAACCACTGACGTAAAACCATAAAAGAACTTTATAAATAAATTGAAAAATCATTTCTAATCAAAAAACATTTATATATACATATAATCGTGATATAATATCTTATCGATATTTTGCTTTCTTTTTTTTTGAGAAAAAGTTCTAGAAATATGAAAAAAAGAATCATTTTCTTATTATTTGAAATTATTTATTAATTAAACTAAAAATGAAATACACTTGATTTATTATTTTAGTGGATTACAAACAAATTGGACTTATTGTCCATTAGGTTCTAAATCATTTCGAGTAACAATAAATAATACTGGTTCATTCAATTTTCATTTAATATCAAATGCAGCGACATTTTTACCTCTTCAATTTCCATTAGCATTAATATCTGATGTGAGTTACGAATTTCTTGCTTTTTTTTGTTGAATATATTTTTAATCATTTTGAATATTTATTAGAATTCTATCAATATTAAAATCTTTATATTTTATGATTATATGAATACTGGAAATCTTACATTTATTAATCAAAATACATTGTTAAATCGTTTTATTGCAACGTTTCGGATCGATTCATCTTATCCATCAGCATCATCTGGGATATTTCAAAGGCAAACCCTTCTTGATGTATCAAGAAATACAACAAATATGAATCAGTGAGTAGAATTTTGTATGTTTTCTTTCTATTATTTTATTCATCTAAAATTAGATTAAGTGTTGGCTTCATGACTTATTGTCAAGTGACATATTATGGACAACAATGTTCTGTTCGATGTATTTCAAATGATGATTGTACAAGTTCATATGTATGTGATACAATAACAGGTACAAAAGTTTGTTCACCAGGTTGGTATGGAGTTGAATGTGGATTTCGAAATAAATCTTATGTTCAACCAATTTGTTCATCGAATGGTAAAGTTAAATATAAATCAAAATAAAAAAAAATGATCTTGTTTTATTTAAAGCATTGACTTGTAATAATGATGGTTTTTGTCAAGCATTTAATAATACAAATCAACCGACATGTTGTTGTCCACTTGGTTAGTTAATTTTGGTGTTATTTGCAGGAAATTTTTTTGTATTTAAAATTTAAGGATTCACTGGTCTTAATTGTCAATATCTTTCAACGTGTATCATAAATTCAACTTGTTTAAATGGTGGCTTATGTAATCCAGCATATGATCCACTTTCACGTTCATATTATTATGTATGTAGTTGTGCAACTGGGTAAGTAATGGAGATGATCTAAAAATGTAGAAGATATTGACAAAAAAAAAAAAATGTCAAGTAATGAAAGGAAAATATTTAGCTTTTCTCAAAAATCATGTGTCATAAATTTAATTATAACTTTTTTGATCGTCATAAGTTTATTAATTTTTTATTTCCTAAATACTGAACAGATCTGACATTTATTCAATATAGATTTTTATTTTCTCGTTGATAATCATTAATATTATTTTATAATTTATCAAAACTTTACTTGGCATTGTTTTTTTTTCTATTTTCATCCCTAACGAATGTACTCAGTTCGTGATACAACGTTAAGGGATTTTATGAGTTATTTTCTAAATATTTAATCGACTAACTTGTTGAAAGATTTTTTTATAGTATGCTATAGGAAACTAGACAGGTACCTAGTAAATATCCATGTACTAAGACAATTTTCAGCAGAATAACGAACCAATATTCTGTTACATGATGGGAACAGAGTACCCTGCAAACCACTGATTTAGTACACGGGTATTTTGAACTCAGTACGTTCACATTAGGGATAGCATTTTATGTTTAGTACAATCAAGTTAAAACGATGGAACGTTTTTTTTTTGTTTCAACATAAAATCTAGATATACAGGATTATATTGTCAAGAAAGGCAACAATGTCCACCTACATTCTATGGTCCTAATTGTACTATACAATGTCATGCACCAAATTCATGTTCCGAAGGTCATTTTACTTGTAATTCTGAAGGTGGAAAAGTATGTTCACCTGGTTGGAGTCCAATAAGTACATGTCTAACAAAAAATCTTTCATCTTATCTTGATCCTGAATGTCCTGTTTCAACCGGTTGTCTTAATGATGGTACTTGTTTTAATGGTACATGTTGTTGTCCATCAACTTATACTGGTAAGTTTAATTAAAAAACAAAAAAATTGAAAAATTGTTTCAATTTATTAATAATATAGGTCATTTATGTGAAACACCTATTGATCCATGTGCAATTAATCCTTGTCAACATAATGGTTTATGTTCATCAACGTCTACTGGATATACATGTCAATGTTCACCTTATTATACAGGTTCATTATGTGAAATAACTCTTAATCCTTGTGATTATTCACCTTGTCGAAATAACGCTCAATGTCAATTATTAGGAAATATAACATTTTATTGTATATGTCCTACAGGTATATTTTTATACAAGAAAATAATAATATTCTTTCTTTGTTGTTTTTTGTTTTAATTAATTTAATTTTTTTTTAAAGGTTATACAGGTCAATTTTGTGACATACAAATAAATTATTGTAGCTCTCAACCCTGTGTGAATAAGGGTGTTTGTATTAATACGATAACAGGTTTTTCCTGTATTTGTTCAGCTATTTATACAGGTCCAACTTGTTCAATTGCTATTAATCCATGTCTTTCTCAACCATGTATTGCAAATAATACATTAAATTGTATTAATAATAATAATTTAACATATACATGTTACTGTCGAGCAGGTTTTACAGGTTAGATAACATTATTTTATAAATAAAAACAAAAAGTAAATTAACTTTTGTTTTTGATAATAGGTTCAATTTGTGAACAAACAATGAATTCTTGTTCATTAGTACCTTCTTTATGTAAAAATAGTGGTACATGTGTGAATACAATAAATGGTTATAGTTGTCAATGTAATGGACTTTATCAAGGAAGTGATTGTAGTATTCCAATTGATCCATGTTCAAGTAATCCATGCGTTGCATCAAATTCTATATCATGTCAAATAATAACAAATAGTACAATTTATGGTTATAGTTGTACATGTCAACCGGGTCATACAGGTAAATAATGAGAGTAGTGTTTTTTTCTTTTGTTATCCAGTGCAAGAATTGAGAAGGCAACATCTTTCGAAAGATCGAATTTACCTTTCCGAAAGAGAAATTCTGCATAAAACACTGAATGCGAAATGCATGTTAGAAAAAACAATTATTTTTATTTTTTTCGTATTGGCAGGAAATCGTTGTGAAACAGTATTAAATCCATGTGATAGTAGACCATGTTCATTTGGTACATGTGTTGCATCATCATCAACATGGCTATGTGTATGTGAACCTGGTTGGACTGGAATTCAATGTAAAAATAGTATTAATGAATGTTTATCAAATCCATGTTTAAATGCAGGCGTATGTATTGATGGTATTAATGAATATCGTTGTATTTGTTTAACTGGTTATACTGGTACTAATTGTCAAATATCAATGAATCCATGTTCGAGTACTCCTTGTCGAAATAATGGTAAATATCAATAAAGTGTGTCATAGCTATGAAATCAGGATCTTTAAGTTTCTATCCTAAACTAGTAGTACTGAAATGAGTAATCAAATATTGAATTTCATTCTTTTTCATATTATTTTTCTAAACGAGTGATGATAATGTATCAAACACTTTTTCATGAACGTTTTCTTTCAGTACATGTCACACATTTTCAATTCTCTCTATGCATCATCATATTGAGTATCGCATCCATTAGTCCTCTACATATAATAAAACAATTATGCTACGAATCATGCAACACTAGTTCTTCATGTTGTTTGTTTTGTTTTTTGGAGACATTTTGAATTCAATAGAAAGCATAAAGAAATCTTTTCTCTACTCCTTACGGATGCACATTTAAGATAGAATTTGTTATTATACCTGAGCGAAAAGATTTTGTTCAAAACTTGTGAATATTTTTAATGGAAAATAATTTATTTGAGTTCTCTATATACACAAAGTTTCAGATCAATACTCGAAAATACGAGTTGTCCAAACGAAGAAAAGTATGAAAAATATCATTGATAATTCATTCTTAGCTTTTATGAGACATTCATTATGATCACAAAAAGAAAAAAAAATATTAATTTCTTGTATTTTATTTTTCAAGGCACATGTGTAAATAATGTTGTATCAGTTTCATGTTTATGTCCTGCCGGCTGGACAGGAGTATTTTGTGAAACAGATATAAATGAATGTACATCAGCATTAATTTGTCATCCAAATGCAACATGTATAAATACAATCGGTTCATATCAATGTCTTTGTCCAATATGGTTAACTGGTTTGAATTGTTATACACCTATTGATTTATGTGCAAGTTTCCCATGTCAGAATAACGGTGTTTGTATATATGATTATGGTGGAATACTAACATGTCGTTGTCAATCTGGTTTTACTGGTGTTCATTGTGAAGTAAGAAGTTTCATTAAACAAAGAAAAAGAAAAAGATAAAAATTATTTTTAGCTTAATATTGATGATTGTCAACTCACTTCTTGTTATCATAATGGAACATGTATTGATCAAATTAATAGTTTCTTATGTTTATGTCCATCTGGTTATACAGGTGTAAGATGTGAAACAATAATTAGTCAATGTATTAGTCTACCCTGTTTAAATGGTGGTACTTGTCGAGATTCATATACAAATGCAAGTGCAACTTATATTTGTATTTGTCCACCATTATATACCGGCACACGCTGTGAACAAATTATAAATCCATGTGCGAATTATCCTTGTATTCATGGTACTTGTATTATGAATTCAACAATAATGCCACCTTATATATGTCAATGTACTAGCGGTTATACAGGTCAAAATTGCGATATACCTATTGATCATTGTTCATCATTGCCATGTGGTTTATATGGAACATGTACAAATTTAATAACAAGTTATAGTTGTTGTTGTGCACCAGGTTATACAGGTTTACAATGTACACAAATAATCAATTATTGTTTAACAAATCCATGTTCAAGTGAAGGTGTACAACAATGTATATCAACAACAGCAACAACATTTACTTGTTTGTGTAAGTCAGGTTATACAGGTCGTTATTGTGAAATTAATATGAATGAATGTTTATCACAGCCGGTAAGAATTTTCAATTTGAAGAAAACAAAGATATTATTAAGATTTGAATATTTGTTTAGTGTTTAAATGGTGGTATTTGTGTAGATTTAATAAATGGCTATCAATGCATATGTCCATCCGTTTATAGTGGAACAAATTGTGCACGTTTACAAGAACAATGTACTGGTATTGAATGTTTTAATGATGGACGATGTATTAAAAATGGAACTAAATTCATGTGTTTATGTACTAGTGGATATAATGGTGATAATTGTGAATTGATTATTAACTATTGTCAATCACAACCAGTAAAAATAATTTATGTTTTTTTTTAAGGATTACTTTTAAAATATGTGTCCTTTTTTCCAACTTTGATTAGTGTCAAAATGGTGGAATATGTTCGAATACAGAATTAGGTCCACAATGTACTTGTCCGAATGGAATTACTGGTTTATTTTGTGAAACAATAATTGATCAATGTCAATCTCAAACTTGTCAAAATAATGGAACATGCCAGTCACTTATTAATCAATATGTATGTCTTTGTCCGAATGGTTTTATGGGTAAGATAAAAAAGTTTTCGATGACTTAAGTATTTGAATATATCTTTTTCTTTTTAGGTGAACGATGTGAAATTGAAAGAAATGAATGTGAACCAGTGAATCCATGTTTAAATTCTGGACGATGCATTGATCATTTAAATAATTTTTCATGTATTTGTATTCCAGGTAGAATGGATCAGGCTGCAAAAAAAATACCTTTTTAAAATTTTTTAACCAAATAATTGGTTCATAGAGTTTGAGTTTCTCAGTTTACTGAATTTTATTCTGGAAAAATATCAAGAAGATAATAAGCTAAATCTTTTTAGAGTGGTTTTCTATAACGAGCGAAAGCTCCTAACTATCTAATCGTTTTTTTCACCAAGCACTCATTTGACACCCACATGCTAACGATTCCCCAACAGCAAAATAGTGTCTTTTAGTCGACTCGACATACTCTACAATCTGAACAGATCAAAAAAGTTTTTCACTAGGAAAAACTGTTTTTTCAGATAATAGATCTTTGGAATTCTAGCTGTCAATCTCGTTTTGATATTCGAAATCGTCAAGGTCGATTATCTATAACCCACTAAGTTTGGAGAAAAAAGTGATCAGATAGTTAGGAACTTTTCTTCATGAACTAGTCTGAGTCAAGAGCTCAAACAAATAAATGTTCAGAAACATTACGTTAGATAAAATTATGATAAATACTTACCGGTTCTAGTTAATTCTAAATATGTAACTAAACTACGTTCAATTTCATTTCTCTACGGAAAAATTTAGCTTTTTATTTTCTTGATATTTGTTTTTCGGAATGACTCAGATTCGCAAGCTCTGTCAACTAGTATAAGTTCTAAGTAAAACTGTGCTCAAAACATATTTTGCTAATACTTGAAATAATTCACTAGGTTTTACGGGTTTTTATTGTGAAATTCAAATTGATCAATGCCAATCAAATCCATGTTTAAATGGTGGAATATGTCGAACATTAATCGATAGTTATAGATGTGATTGTCCACAAGGATATAATGTAAAAAACAGAACAAAAAAAAATCTTTTTTTTTTGAAATTGTGTTTTGTTTTTTTAGGGAACAACATGTTCATCGTTAATAAATTATTGTTTAAGTAGTCCATGTTTACATAATGGTTTATGTGTATCATTATTAAATGGTTATCGTTGTATTTGTCTTGATGATTATATAGGTTTAAATTGTGAAAATCAATCCAATGAATGTTTATCAAATCCATGTTTAAATAATGGAACATGTTTAGATCAAATATGGAATTATACATGTCAATGTTCACCTGAATATACAGGATCAAATTGTCATATGTTAATTGATTATTGTTTAAGTTCACCTTGTATTAATGGTATATGTCAAAATAAATTAAATGGATATGATTGTATATGTTCATCATCATCATATACAGGTACTCATTGTGAAATTCAAATAAATAAATGTGCATCAAATCCTTGTATGTCAAATGCTACATGTATTGATGGAATAGATCATTTTATTTGTTTATGTCCACCATGGTTTTCTGGATTAACTTGTTCCGAACAAATAAATCCGTGTTTGAATCCAGTAACATGCGCAAATAATGCAAGCTGTGCAGTTAATTATGATATAGAACCTCATGGTTATACATGTCAATGTTTACCAGGTTTTACAGGTGATATGTGTGAAATAAATATTGATGATTGTATAACACAACCATGTCGTCGTGGACAATGTATTGATAAAGTTAATGGATTTATATGTACTTGTTATGCGGGAAGTAATGGAGTTTTATGTGATGTAAGTTAAATGTGCTCTCATTTTTTTTTTCTAATAGGTTTTCAAGTTTTTAATCCATGAAATACCAGTGCTCGATCGAATCTTTTCTTGAATAATTCATGAGATATAAACGGTTGCTTAATGTTAACATAAAATGTTCATAGTTTCTGATCCAAGAGTGATGAAGATATAATTCGACATAGATGAAGTAATACATGACTATAACGATACTTGTTACGGATTGAAACAGTTACAAATAGATGCCAAAACACTAACTACGATAAAAGAAAAGGTAAAGATTACTACACTATTACTACGTAGTGTAAATATTAGTATCGTATTTTTATACTCTTTTCTTTATTTGCTTCTATCCTTGGTTTTAAAACCAACACTCATTATTTTCTTCGAAAATGTATGTAAATACCACAAAATATAGCTGGTTATTTGATAATCAAATGTCACTTTTGAAGTTTGTAGTCTTCCAAAAATATTCAAAACTCAATTAAAGAAATATTATTTTCACTTCAAAATTGTATTAGACATCTTAAAATATCTTTTGATTATTTACACAAACTATAACGATGAAATAGTGTTTTGATTCGAGAGATTCATTTTCAATGAACATACACTATTGAAACATATACGTGCATAAGGAGATAAAAGTGAAGAAGTAAGACTTGTCCATTTTAATATATCTTCTATGGTTAAGACTCCTTAGAATTATGTAAATATATAATGATTAAAATTCACCTAAATCTTAAGTAAACTCATTTAATTTTCATCTTTTTAACTTCACATATAGCTGCACACAATGCTCAAAAATTAAGAAACTCTAAAATATAGCTTATGAAATTCTCTATAGATTTTAATCATGATTAGTTTTGTATTTAGAATGACGTTAATGCTTGTGCAAGTGCTCCTTGTTTAAATAATGCTGTTTGCATATCATTAATAAATGCATATCAATGTCAATGTCCATATGGCTTTCAAGGAACTAATTGTGAACAAATAGTAACTCAACCATGTTCAAGTAGTCCTTGTTTGTAAGTTAATATGTTTTGAATAGATTTTTTGTAATTGTATTAAATATTCTTTTGTTTTGTAGAAATAATGGTACATGTACAATTGTTTCAAGTGTTGGTTTTCAATGTTCATGCTCATATGGTTATACAGGTCCACGATGTGAATTAACAATAAATGCATGTGCATCAAATCCATGTCGTTTTGGTACATGTCAACAAATAGTACCAGGATTTTATTATTGTTTATGTTTACCTGGTTATACTGATTTTAATTGTCAAACAGATATAAATGAATGTAGAAGTTTGCCATGTTTAAATAATGGATCATGTATTGATATGATAAATGCTTTTAATTGTACTTGTCCAAATGGATATTCCGGTATACAATGTCAATATGGTGGTTATCAATGTAATTCTGGACCTTGTCTTAATAATGCTACATGCATTATAACTAGTACTGGTTATCAATGTACATGTCAAGCTGGTTTAACTGGTAATCGTTGTGAAATAGATATAAATGAATGTGCATCATCCCCCTGCCAAAATGCTGGTATTTGTTTACAACCATCATTGAATTATTATCGATGTCTTTGTCCAACTGGTAAACGAAAAAAAATCACTTATTTCTATTGAATTTTGTTTTTGTTTTTCGTTTTTTTATCATAAAAGGTTATTCTGGTATTAATTGTGAAATAATGCTTGATCCATGTTTATCTGTTATTTGTTTAAATAATGGTACATGTATACGAACAAGTTCAACAACAGGTATTTGTTCATGTTTATCTGGTTATACTGGTATTGCTTGTCAAAATCAAATAAATAATTGTTTAAGTACACCATGTGTAAATGGAACATGTATACCATTAGTTAATTCATATCAATGTTATTGTTTTCCGGGTTATACTGGTCAAAGATGTGATTCAATAATAAATTATTGTTCATCAAATCCATGTTTGAATAATGGTACATGTATAAATCAAATAAATTCATATGTATGTCAATGTTCATATGGTTTTCAAGGTACAACATGTGCTATACGTATTCAAGCATGTCAATCATCTCCATGTTTGAATGGTGGAATATGTTATGATATTGGTCCAGGTTTACTTAATTGTTCATGTCCAGAATCTTATCATGGAACTTTTTGTCAATTAAGAGATTCATTTTGTACACAAATGCCATGTCAAAATAATGGTATTTGTATAGAAACATTAAATGGTTATCAATGCATATGTAGAGAAGGTTTTGATGGTGTCAATTGTACAAATGTAATTCAACCATGTTTATCAAAACCGTGTTTAAATAATGGTACATGTTCAACTTTAAACAATGGACTTGGTTATCAATGTTTTTGTCCAATTGGTTATGGTGGTCTTCGTTGTGAATTTAATATAAATTGGTGTTCATCAAATCCATGTCAAAATCAAGGAACTTGTATTTCACAAACATCATCATTTATTTGTCTTTGTCCATCAATGTACACAGGTGTTGTTTGTCAAACATTAATTAATAATTGTTCATCATTAAAATGTGGAATCGGTATACCAGTCATAACAAGTCCAACCAATTGTACATGTGTTTGTTCAAGTGGTTATACAGGAGATTTATGTCAAACACCAATTAATTTATGTCAAACAACAATAGGAAATTTTTCGTATTGTATTCGTGGAACATGTAATTATCTTGGACCAGGTTTAGCTAATTGTATGTGTCCAAATGATTATAGTGGACTTCGTTGTGATACACGATTATCCGATGGTATATGTTCATCATGTCCTTGTTTATATGGACAATGTCGAATAATAGATCAAACAAATAGTTATATATGTGATTGTTATCAAGGCTATACTGGACAACGATGTGAAACATCAATAAACTTATGCTTACCATCACCATGTGTTTATGGTCAATGTATATTAGATGTAATATATGGTTATCGTTGTATATGTTTACCTGGTGCAACTGGTCAAAATTGTTCTATATTAATCAATACATGTATTTCAAAACCTTGTCAAAATAATGGACTCTGTGTGCAAGGACTTAATACATATCAATGTGTTTGTTTACCTGGTTATGCTGGTATTAATTGTGAAATATTAATTAATCAATGTACATCATTAATATGTTTAAATAATGGTACATGTATAAATCTTCCAACAACACCGCCAAGTGCTGTATGTAAATGTTTACCATTATTTACTGGTCTTCAATGTCAATATCCATATGCACCATGTACATCACAACCATGTCAAAATTTAGGCACATGTTTTTCACCAAATCCATCATCATATATATGTGTATGTCCTAGTGGATTTACGGGTATAAATTGTGAAATAAGTCTTCATGTATGCTCAAGTCGTCCATGTTTAAATGGTGGTACATGCATAGAACCAACATCGAATTACTATATATGTCAATGTCCATGGCCATTTTATGGTGTTAATTGTCAGTTAGCATGTGATCCTTGTTCAAGTTGTCCATGTCGTGGACCATTATCACAATGTATATCATCACCTATTTACTATAATTATACATGTGTGTGTTCACCTGGTTTTACTGGTATGACATGTTCAATACCATATGATCCATGTATATCATATCCATGTAGAAATAGTGGTACATGTATACGAACTGGTCCTTTAACATATTCATGTGCTTGTCCAGCAGGTTATAGTGGAAGTTATTGTGAAATACAAATTAATCCTTGTTCATCTTATTCATGTGCAATTGGTACATCAATAATTACATCTCCAATAAGTTGTCAATGTCAATGTCCATATTCATATTATGGTGCATTATGTCAAATAAATGTTTGTCAAGCAAATCCATGTTTAATTGGTACATGTATTGCTAATGGAAATTATTCTTATACATGTAATTGTCCAGTTGGATTTCAATATATAATGGGAGTGTATGTTGAATTTCAAAATAAATTTTAATTAAATTAATTATATTTAATTTTTTTTGTTTGTTTATTTGTAGATGTGTTGATATAAATGAATGTATAACAATTCCAGGTATTTGTGCAAACGGTGGAAGATGTCTAAATTCTTATGGATCATATTTATGTTTTTGTAATTCGGGTTTTTACGGAACAAATTGTGAAATTTATGATCCATGTCGATCAATGCCTTGCATCAATGGTGGTACTTGTATGTCAACAGGAAATTATCCATATTGGCAATGTATTTGTCCATTATTATATACCGGTAAATATAACTGAAAATAAATATTTAAAAAAACTTAATTAATTTTGTATTTCAGGTTCTCGTTGTGAAATCTTATTTCTTGGATGTTCATCGAATCCATGTCGAACAGGAAATTGTATAAGTCTTCCAAACGGTGCATATCAATGTTTATGTCCATCATCAATGACAGGTATTAATTGTGATATACCATTATTACCATGTTCTTCGAATCCATGTTTAAATAATGCAACTTGTTTAACATTATCATTAACAAATTATACATGTATATGTCCACCATTATATACAGGTTTACAATGTTCTATACAAATACTTATTTGTTCGAATAGTCCTTGTCAAGGAAATTCAACTTGTGTTGTTAATCCCTTGACGGGTGTACAGATTTGTCAATGCCCACCTGAACGTTATGGTGTTTAGTAAGTAAAAGAAAAACAAAAAATCTTATTTTTCTTGATACTTTCGATAATTAAAGAATTTTTTTTAATCAGATCTTGAAAAATTAAGAATCATCATAAGTTAAAGTTTTCATTATATTAAAAGTTTGTAAAATTAATTTACAAAAGCTGTTATCACGATCCCTACGAGATTTAAATCTGAAACACAATGTATCTGGTCTTGCTAAGCAGATGAAAATTGTTTTGCTCTATCTAATTTGGGACACATTTATTCAACATCCTTTTACTTAAATCCTCCAGAAATGCTATAAGCAGTTCATATATGATTATGAGACATTATTGATAAACACCTTGTGATCGTATACCCAGAACGTCGTGAGGGACTCTCTTCAGGTGCCTTCTTTCAATTTCAATAATTTTTCTTTGCTTATGAATATTGCAGAGTACTCCAATAAAAGTCCTAAAAGAATTTGGGTTCCTATTGGTATTCGACTAAGCTATTAAATTGTTGTTTTTATAGAGAGTCCAGATTTTCGGAAAACTCATATTTTTGAGCGTTGATCTCAAACTTTCTGCATATAGAGAACTCAACTAGACTAGTTTCCATTAAAAAAATTCACATGAGACTTTCAAGAGTTAGATCCTTTTTTGATGAACAGTGTATACAAGATGCATCTTTGAAAGATTTATATCTCGAAGAAAATTTATTCAAAACTTGTGATTGTTTTTTATGGAAGCTGGTCTAGTTGGGTTTTCCATGAGCACAACATTTCAGAACAAATTTTAAAAATATGAGTTTTCTGAAAATCTTGGGTCTCTAGAAAAAAAAATACGATAAATTATTAGTCAAATCTCAATAGGAATCCAAATCATGTGTAGATTTTTATTCGAGCACTAGATAGTATCTGCAAGCAAAAAATCATTGAAATTGAAAAGGTTGGCTGAAGACGTTCTCTCGTAAATGGAAATCAAATATTTATGCAAATTTACGCATAGATTTCTATTATAATTAAATTATTTTGTTTAGTTGTGAAATTCTTTCTCCTTGTGGTTCAAATCCATGTAGACGAGGTACATGTCAAAATAAAAATTCAACTTCATATCAATGTGTGTGTGAACCTGGTTTTACTGGTAAGAAATTACTTTTAACTTAATTATTTATCTTGTTTATTTATTTAGGTAATACATGTGAAATTCCATTTGATGTTTGTACTTCAAATCCATGTAAATATAAAAGAATAATGAAATTTTTAATGGATTAATTTAATTATTTTAGGTCTTAATGGTGGAACTTGTATAAATTTAGGCAATGGATTATATACTTGTTTATGTTCAGCAACATTTACAGGTAATGAAATTATTCTTCTAAGGCGTTATTGAAAATCTTCATTTTTCTTTTTTGTTTTAAATATTAAGTATTCTTTTATTTTAGATTCCAATTGTAATATTCCACTTTGTGTAACAAGTAGTTGTTTTAATGGTGGTACTTGTCTTATTCAAAATAATAGTCTACGTTGTCAATGTCCATGTGGATTTACTGGTGAGAAATTTTAAAATTTGTTTCTTTTTTATTTCTAAAAACTAAGATTAATATTAATAAAGGATCTCGATGTGAAACTCCATCTGATATATGTTCATTAACATTATGTCAAAATAATAGTACACGTATTGTGAATATCACAACATGCCAATGTACATGTTTATGTTCATCAACATTTACTGGAAATCTTTGTCAATTACCAATAATACCAGTTAATAGAACTTATCCGGGACAAATTATTATTCCTATTGATCGACCAGGAGGTATTTATAATAAACAAAAAAAAAAAAACTTTGAAGTAAATATTTTTGTAAAATATGTTTTTCAGGTTCATCGTGGGAAATTATTTTACAATGTATTGATCAAGTTTGGAATAGTTTGAATGTTCTACTCGGTAAAGATAAACTAATGATATAACATTTTTAACATTTTGAGTTTCTTACATCATTATAAACATAAACTAATATGAGAAGAACTCATTATATTGGAAATTAAATTTTCTACATAAATGAATACTTCATTCTGTTTCATTTGATAAATTGTCTTTTTTTTTCTATTAAAAATTACTCGATTGTAAGTTAGGAATCACGTTGATTCTGAATATAAATATAAGAAGTCCTTTTAGGTTGGTTTTTTCAGATTAACAAAATATTCTCTTAATCTTTTATTGGAGCGACTAGGTTATGGAGCATATCTAATTGCCTACAAAACAATACTTTTTTTATGTTTCAAATCAATTTTTGTTGGAGAAAAATATTACCATTTATATTTTTGTGTAACAAAGACAAGGCAATATTTAAATTTGCTATCTTACAATATAGAATGGTGCCTAGCGATAGATTCAATATCCTAATATCTTCCCTAGAACTAATATTACTTGAAACTCTGGATAGAAGGTCGGTCCGACGAAGAGTTATTTCAGTCAATTGCTTGAGCTATCCATACATACTAACTAATTACAAGAGTGGATGCATGTTACAACGTAGGCAACATGCTATCGGACGGGTGATCAGAAATAAATAGTCGTTAGTAACTTGTCCAGGGTCATTCTACGACTGGTGGTATTGAGATTTGCACACAGTACCCTATGGATACATGTCGAACTACGTCTGAATGTGAAAGCATAAAAGTTCCTATTATTTTATGTAGAACTCATATATATACATAGCGAAAGAAAATTTTGTAGAAAAGTTTGTTAGTCTAGAAAATCAGCCAAACGAAGTTTCTCATTCTTATATTTCTAATCAGCATGATTGATAACTTCTCATTGATTGGCTTTCGCTAAAATAAAAACAATAGATCCATTCAAATAATTTGCTCATTAGTTATTTAAGAGTGCAGTTAACTATCGAAGACGTCCGTTGCGACTAAAAACTCGCGCAGTGATTGAAAGAAAACTTTTCGTGCCTGAATGGATATATTTATTAACAGCCATGATTAATATGCAAAGTCTTTATTGAAAATGATATTCTATCTAAATGCTTTCATATAAAATAAATAATCATTATATGAATAGATGTTTTCCATTCTATATTACTATTTTAGCATGTAATTCTCCATTTACACTTGTAAATCCAACATCATTTTATCCATATTGTTATCAAATAAATCAACAATCATCACTTGTTACTCAATTGAATGCTATACAAGATTGTAGTGATAAATCAGCACAACTTGTTTGGTTTCAATCTATTGATGAAATACAACAACAATTAATTCCAGCTTTATTTGCTCGAGGTTTAACTCGAGGTTTGTTTGTTTTTTTTTGTATTAATTTTGTATTTTAATAAAAAATTTAAAAAATCTGTTTTTTTTTTAAGACTTTTGGACTAGTGGAATATTTAATTCAATATTAAATCGATGGCAGTGGTTATTATCAAATAATAATACTCGCATTGATATTGATTCATCAATTCTAACACAATATGGAATAAATCCTTTAGGTAACAAATTCTAAAAAATTTCAAAAAATACTTTGGTTTTTTTTTTATTTAGGTGGTCAATCTCTTCATTATTCATTTGCAGAATTATCTAATCGACGTTTACTATCAAGTTCATCGTCAGAAACTTATTCGACACTTTGTAAAATATCTGCAACACGATTTTTATTGAATAACCAAACACGTTCAGTCGATCTAACATCACAACAATATGGATTTCAAAACCAGTTAAGAAGCTTTGTCAAAACTCATCCTTCTTTTTTTTTACGTTATTTTATTTAGAACTCAAGTTATTTTTTATAATTTTAATTATACAATTTTTTCAACAATTCCATCAAATATTCTTATGCAACAACCAACGGCTGCTCAATATTCAGCTATGTGTGGTGCCATTGGTAGTCCGTCGACTCCTGTTGATCCATATATCATTGATATTTGTGGTTATTTTTCTTCAATAACTGATGGAAATATTCAATTATTAATGCAAACAATTTCTTTATATTATACATCGCATCGAATAACAATTTTATCAACTCGTATGTTAAAAAAAAACATAAATTTTTCATTTGAATAGCTAACTCTTTTATAGAAACTTACACTGCAATACCATTAAATGTTGAACATTATGTAACAATATCTGGTGATTTAATGACTCGAATACGATTTATAATAATAAGTCAATCATCAATTGTACTCGGATCAAATATTGAACCACTGGCATCAATTAATGATATACTTAATACAATAAATTATCGAATTTATCAACAATGTATACCTTATATATCTTTAAATATTCTTTTACCATTAAAATTATGCATTCCATTAAATGAAATTTCATTATGGACAAATTTAATTGCAAACGCAGTTTCAGCAGCGACAGGTAAAACTGTTACTTTTTCGATTTAAGAGTACTATTCCCTCATTTTTTCGACTACTTTTGATTTTCGACGAGGATACAAGCGAACTGCTCCAACTTTTTACAACAGATACAGTGCATAAACTAAGAAGAAATGGTTTCGAGGAAAAAATTTTAATCAAAGTATTCCATACAATCGCATACGGTCAAGTTACAACTTTCAATTAGCTTTGTTCAATTGAACTGAAATTATTACTACAGATAGTTGAAAGTATTTTCCAGAAGTGAAATCAACTGTTTTCGTTTTTGACCTTTCTATTCGGATTTATTAAGCCATGGATGCTAGCGTCACAGTGTTGAACCCGAAACCTTTATGTAGTTCTCTCATGCAAAAGAAGGAAAAGAAAGCGAGATTCTTTAAAAAGCCTCTGAAATATAGTCTAAAGTATCCAAAAAAGAATATTAAGCTCAATCGGACCAGATTAGAGAAAGGTTATATACAAGCCTGATATGATCCTTTGAAAAGCCAGAGTTTTCCCGAAAAATGCTGTTTAAAATTTTTTTTTCTCAACCACGTGTCTCCTTATTTTCTGGCGCTCAATCTGCTGTAAAAACGTCAGAAAGATCAGCTATACCATTTTCAAGGATCGGAAATAGCCGAAAAAAGGGAAGAATACCCTGAAATTAAAATAATTAATTTCTTTTTCAAAGGACAATTAAGTGTAACTGTAATGCTTAAAGGTGTTCAACAAGGTGTTACATCTACAGGGTAATTTTTTATTGCATTTTTCAATTAAGTTTACATATGATTTTTATCTAAATTAGACAACCAGCAAATATTGCCTATTTCTTAATAACAATTAATGGTATGACATATAACCAAACGATCGGTAGTAATTTAGCATCAAATCCAGTATTAATTGCAACAATAACACAAACTAATAATCAATTATTATGTTCAAATCAAACACAATTCGTTCCAATACAAAACAGTATTCAAAATTTTTATGTTCCATGTCCGATACCACAAATGTAAGTGATGATAAGGTTGTCAGTGAATATATACAAGTATTGGGTAATAATAACTAATTTTCAATTATCGTAGAAGGAAGATGGATGGCGTACACCATCTGCCTATGCAGTCTCTAAGTATGTCCAATTAGAGATTTGTCGTGTTGGATTAAATACTGAAATACTGACAATGAATGACTGGTAGAGTTCATTGAAGCATTTGAATAAACTGATATCCGTATTTACTACTGCAACATTGAGAAATCAACTCTATAAAAATATGCCCTTCTTGTATCGGCATGTCCCAGTACTTAGCTAACACTGGTACCATTGTTTCTATATAACTAGCTTGCACTAACTACTCTGAGTTAGTGATGTCGATGATCAGTAAACTGAAACTGTACATTCCTATGTGTAGTAAGTCTACCAAACTTGAGACCAATGTCTGTAAATTTTCAAAAAAGTGTCAGGCATATATTTGCGTATGTTTTAACGAAATCAATAAAAAGCTACCTATTGTTCAATGTTTTCAATCAATAAATGCAAATACCTTTAATCTTCTTTTCCGTGCTGTACCATTATTCATATAATAAATTTTTGGTTTTAGTTTTAATATTCATTTTTTGTTTGTATTTAGACTTCAACGACAATTAAATAATGCATTACAACAAGCAGGAATTTACACTATTAATATGACAATATTCGGTGTTGAAGAAGCAGTTGATAATCTTGGGTAACATTTATTGTAATTATTTTCTTGTAAATGAATTATTTTGTTTTAGACAAATTTATCGATTACCAAATATATATATTCAACATCAAAATGGAACATGGCTTGATAGTTCATTACAATTAAATAATCAATTATATCAAATCTTAATATCTGTTCAAATGCAGCAATTAACAGCTCGTGTTTATCTTTTATCAAAAGCTTATTCGTATTTTTATTTAAATCCATTAACAACAAATGATCGAGATTTTTTACAAAGATTAATTTTAACATTATATAATCAACAAAGTAATGAAAAAGAAAACACTAAAAAGAAATAAGAACGATTAATCATTTTAATGAAAAAATTATTTATTTTTCTATTTAAGGTTCTATAACAAGTAATATTGTAAAAATTTTACTCGAAGATTCATATTTAAATATAAGTTCATTAATAACAATACAACGAGTTTATGCATTTTTATTTTATAATGATCAAGAACTTGATGGAAGATATTTATCATCTTTAGTTTTATCACCATCACAATTTATTAGTCCTTTCTATATACAAACCCCATTGACTTATGTATCAAATGTAATACCAGCTAATGTTGTTAAACAACGTGATGTACAAAAGGTAACATTTACTGGCAAAATTAGTCAAACATTAGCACAAACAGCATTAATTGATTATTGGCAAAATCCAATTAGGCAAGGCTTAACTAATGCAAATGTTTATATTGTACAATTACAACAGTATCTTGTCTATTCAATAAGGTAACAGGCAAAAATTTGCTTTTTATTCCTTTTCCTTATTTATTCGAATTTTCTGCTCTTTTTAGTCAGTATTACACAACAATAACTTATATTGTGATAACATCAAGTGGTTATACTATTCCAAGTGCATGTTTTAATCCAAGTTTACTTCAACCGTTAAATGGTTTATGTGATGCACCGAATAATTATGTTGCACAAATACCTTTTAGTTATGCAGCATCATTTATTGATCTAAGAGGAAATTATTTAAAAGCTGATCTTGATCAAGATAATTTTCAAACATTAATTACATCTGCATTACAAAGAACAGGAATTAGTAGTACAGGTAAATAGAGAAAATAAAATAAAAGTTTTTTTTTTAAACAAATATATAAATAAAATATAGTCTTTAATACTTGCTTTTGCGTATTGGAACTCAAGAATATCGAACTTATTCATGTCAAATTACAGGTTTCACTAGCGAACTAACTAATTTTAAATATGAGCGTTTATGAATTGCATTCACCGAGATATTCGAATTGTAAGGTATTTAGAGTTTATGTAATATAGAGCTCGTTGAGTTGGTTCCGTGTCTGAGCTTGGAATTGATTCGATCAATTGGCCGTGCTCTAAAAGTAACAGCCACTTATGACTTAATTAATATTGTCTGAAAAATATGGAAGGTGTGTTCAGGGATGTGGCGAAGAAAAAAAAGTGGGGGGGTGCATTGAAAATTTTGGAAACTGAAAAAGATTTCTGGATAGATTTCTCAAAAGTGGGGGGGTGCAAACCTATCTTTTTGAATTTGATGACCTTTTTTTGAAGAAAAATTGACTATTTTTGCTGCGAAAAATTGAAAATTTTCAAAAAGTGGGAGGGTGCGCACCCCCCTGCACCCCGTGGTCGCCACATCCCTGGGTGTGTTAGTATCAGAATTCGAAGCTACTATCAAGTTTAGACTAACACATCTTATTGGAATTAGATGTACGAATCAGATTCGTATCCAAAAATATTGGACTCAACGGGCTCTAATCTAATGTGCCAGTAATTCAAGTAAAGTGTTTTTGTTTTTTAATTGAAACTAACATAACTTAATGAGCTTCTTTCAACTATGACAAATAGAGAAAGATGCATCCTGCTCAAATTTTTAATTTTAGGCACATAGCTTATAGTGTAAATATCTTAAGAGTCGAATATCTAACTCTCTGGATATCATAAACAACATATACTTTAAATTTGTTAGTTTACCAGTTAGACCTTTAATTTGATATGAAGATTTGCAGTACTCAGTAGTTCGAAATACTCATCTTTCCATTGTTAGTGTATATATTTTATGTTTTTTTTTCTAATTTAGTTTCATCAATATTAATTGAACCACGCTTTGGTTTCGATATGTCATTAGTAACAAGAGTTTATTATATGGTTGTACCTAATCAAATCATTACACAAGAACAAATACAAGTTCAATTAAAAGTATCATGTTGCTTTTTATTATTTATTGAAATAAATTTTCTTTAATAGTCTATCTTTTCGACAATGCAACCAATTAAATATGATTTATATCCAAATGGACAATCATCTGTTGCACGTAGTGATACTCATCAATATATAGCTAATGTTTCATTACCATTAACAACTTTAATTCGTCAGGATATTGAAAATTATTTAACATCATTTAATCGACGTATGTAAACATTTTTTTCTATTGTTCATTCATTTTATTTCGTTTTTTTTAGAATATGGAATTGCAAAAATTGTTTATGCAGAATCTTTAAATGCTAATCAAACTCGTTTTTATCTTGTGGTAAGAAAAGAACATTTCAAATATTTTGTTTTTATTAAAAAATTTCTTGTTTTTTTTTAAAGTTTATTAATGGTACACAAATATTAACTCGATGTGATTTTTTCTTATATTATCCCGGTGTAACAAATATTGTTAATGGAACAGGTGGAATTTATAGTATATATCTTGAACGAAATGTTTTTGTTGCTCAACCTATTGCACTTGCTAATGGTCTAGCACAAATCTGGACAAACCAAAATTTAGGTGTTCAACCAGGAGTTTTATTTGTTCAATTACAAAATCAAATACAGTATATTTGTTCTGGAGGGTAAGAAAAAAAGATTTTTATGCAAAAAAAAACAATCAAAATCGATCTCGCTTTTCGTTCTTAGACGAAAATCAATAAGAGTTGATTATATTGTTCAAAGTCTATCAACCAGTGTTGATGTGAATAATTTAATTCCACCACCAAATTCTGCATTTGAACAACTCTATGGGAAATATGTTAACGTAAGTTTTTCAAGAGCAAATACTTTTTAAAGAGATTTTCATTTTTTTGTAGACAAGTCATTGTGTTCCTTATCAAGCGCATTGGTTATATTTGATTGAACCACGTCCATCGGATGATTTAATTCGTTCTGCATTACAAAATGCATGGCGTCAATCAAATAGTAAAATTCATTTGTTTATTTGTTTTAGTCTAATTTTCATGAATTTTTTCATTTATCTAGATAATTTACAAATTAATATTTCACCGGAATTTTATTTTGATTCATCATATTTAACTATTAATAAGTAACTGTGTGTTTTTTTTTAATTCAATTTTTAAGAAATTTTTTTATGTATTTTAGTCAAACATTAACACGTTTAACTTATACAATTAATCTGAACGGTTCTGATTTATCTTCATTAATGGTTACGCAACCATTACTTAATTCAATTTTATTATCAAATATTTATACAGATATTCCATATAAAAAATTTATTATTTATATTGATGGAAATAAAATGAATTTGACAAGTTCAGCAACATTATCGATGATAAATCAAGCATTAAGAACAAGTTGGTCATTAGCTAATAGTAATCTATTTTCAGCAAATGATGTTTTTATTCCATCAATTAATTCTGCTTTATTAAAGTAAATATATACAAAATTTTACAAAGACAAAACAATCTGAGTAGTGCCCTAACAGTTCAAATGATTGACCTCTTTTGAGATATTTAATAGATATTTATTTATTAATTAGTTGATTTAAATAAAAGCTTTTTCCTAGTCACGAAGGGCACTGCAAACGTGTGGGTAAGCAGAGTGAATTGAACTTTTCATTCTTAACGATCCTATTGAAGAATCGAAGAGTATGCAACAGTCTAGAGAGTTCTGTGAAGTTTTCAACGAAAAAGCTGGCAATTCAACATAATTCCTTTCTTGGGCTCTATACTGTTTGATTTTATATTATTTTATATGTTATCGTTGTAATGTTGTTGCGAAATATTGCAAACTAAATCGAACACTCCACTCTGCTATGTTTTTTTCAAATATTCTGAATTTCCGTAGCTTCGTCTTTAATGACTATTGTTAAGAAAGCGCTTTAAAAATATAGAAAAATGTTTCATAGAAAAATATATGGATTGAACAATTTTTCTAAATCTAAAATTTTCTTTTTACAGTAGTTTTTTCCTTTCGAAAAATGGGAATAAACTAACAGAGTATGCATTTAATATACTTCTGCCCCATGTCAAACAGCACTGATCAAAAATATATGGCTCACATATTTTTTATTTTTTTTTTCTACGATACCAAACATTTAACTCCTATCCAAATAATGGCTTGAATAGCGAAACAAGTTCTGTATGAAAATTTCATAAATGGACCATGGAAGGAAAGTTTCTCAAAACCCAAACAAAGTAGCTTTTAGATTCCAGAAAATTTTGTGAAAATTAGATCTTCAGAGCATCATCTTAAATAGCCCAAAATTTTTTATAAGATGAAGGATTGCTGCATTTTCTGCCACCTTCTCTTAAAACTTTATAAGTGGTACAGAAAACAAAAAAGCGTTTTTTAGCAATGCTATGATAAATTTCTTTTTTTTTTATAACTTTTTGTGATGGTAACAGCTTTTCAAGAGTAGGTCATAAGAAATATAACAACCCCTTATTTTATAAAGAATTCTGTGTTCTTTAAGATGGTGCTCTTAAAAGCTAATTTTTACACTATTCTGAGTCCTGAAAATGACCATATTTGGTTTTCCGGAAGTTTTCCTCTCATACTTCATCTATGAAGTTTTGATAGAGAACTTGTTTGGCTATTTAAGCCATTATTTGAATTTAAGTTAAATGCTTTATATCATAGAAAAAATTAAAAAAATGGGTAGTTTTTATATTTTTGCCGAGCGCTATAGATAATTGTTATTGAAAACTTTGAATAAAATGCAAATTATTTCAATCATTAATGAACTATTTACAATTTTCTTTTGTCATATGGATTTTCGAGACACGTTATGTGTAAATAAAATGATTTCGATACATTTAGTAATGGACAAGCTAAAATTGATTATATGATTGGTCTACGATCGGGTGATATTGGTGATTATTCTCCACCATCAGAAAGACTTTATACACAAATATTCAATCAAACAGGTTTACAAACATTAGTTTATACACGTTATATACCAGGAAATTTTAATCCAAGTATAATAAATAATAACCAAACATCTGATTTAACATTTTATTATGACTCTGGATCATTTGGCGGGGTAAAAAATTAATCAAAATGTAATTGATATTTAAAAAAATTTTATACGATCTTTTAGCTTGAATGGTGGATTATCTTAATTATAGTTATTGGTATATTAACTATTTGGTTAATAATCTGTTTAATTTGTTATGCATGTTGTCGACGACGGTAAGATTTAATTTTCTTTTTAATTTTAACCGCTTATTAATTAACACAATAGCTTATGCTTATATGTAAACAGATCAAGAAATTCTTTTCATCAACCAATTTATAATTCAACGATACAATCAATTAATATTCCTAATCGACAAGAAAATAATTATTTTCAATCCCCTTTACCTTCATTAACATTAGTTGAACAACAAAATATTGTTCGACCAGAATTACGAGTTCGACGTTTATCACAACAAGATTGGCCACATTTTACGACTTAAAATGCTAATGAATTATGTTTTATTCTTTCTGCTTCAATACTTGCTTCTTTTTTTTTTTAATAAGATCATATTATTATGAATTATAAAAATAACTTTACTTTATTTTTGTTCTTATTATTAGCGCTGAACGAAATTCATCATCTGTAGTTATACAAGATGTTCAACATGTATCAAATAATGAACCAGTTTATGGAACACATCCTATTTTTTATCCATTATCAAAACGAAAACATTCAGTATCAGTTATTGATTTACAAGGACAACCATCAACAAGAGAATTTCGTCGACCAAAGCGAACAGCAAGATCAATATCACCATCGAATAGTTTTCGTTATATTTTACCATTTAACTCTCAACGAGAACAAAAAAAATCAAATTTTGAACAAACATCACTCGGTAATAGACAAAATGTACCAATAACAATAACCAAAAGTCCTATGTATAGTGATGATTATTTATAATTCTTATTTTATATAGAGAACAGTATTTTTCTTTTTCATTTTTGTTTATTGTTATTAGAAAAAAAAAATTTTTTTCTTTCTTTCTGATTTAAAATAATCAAATTGCAAAATTTATATGATTACTTTTGATTTGAGAATGATTAAAAGAAAAAGAAGAAAATATAAATATCGACATTGAAAATGTTGGTTTTTTTATGCGAATTTTCATAATATTTCGAAATTCGATCTTAGACGTATATACAAGTAATATGTATGATTATTTATCAAGAATCATACCGAATAACAAAAATTGGGTTTTTTTTATAAAAAAAGGAGAACAAAAACTTGAGATTATCCTATGTTGTTTCATAATACTGATCTTGGAAGTATCCTTGAAACTTTCCTGTGCTCGCTGGACAGTAAATAGACTTCATGTCCTGATAAATAAATCTCTGGAATGTTTGAATTTACATGCCAATGATTCTGACGTTAAGATCCGTGAATTTACGCCTGAAAGACGCCATTTCCGACCGGAAAGCTTGGCAAAACGTTAAGAGCTTGGAGACAACTATCCTGTCGGCGGATTTTTCCAATTCCGATCGTAATCGGAAAGAGTTGGCCATCGAATTCCTGTTATTTTCCGCAATTTTTCGACTCGAAACAGCTCGTATTCCTTGACATGGGCTAAATTCTTTTTCTCTTTAAACAAGTCGAATAAATATTAAAAATCCAAGGAATACAATATTTCTTATGCTATCAGCAAACTGAGTCTTTATATCTAAACATAGTTTTACAAAGTATTGAAATTTTCTTGCTAAAAGTTCAAAATTTCTTATTACAATTAAACGAAATAGTCTCAAGGTCGATGAACAATTTTTTAAATCGATTTCAATTTGATCTTCATGTTTTGTCTTTCTAACTAAATAACGTGATAATATGTTGTCTTACTCAATTTCTAATTTAATATACTTATCAATGATCTATTCTTCGTTTTTTAAATTCATTTGTTTGAAATACATTAAAACTTTCTTAACAATATATAACAAACATATCATTCTATTATTCAATGCATAAAGATCGAATGATTTTGATAGTAAATAAAAGATGACTAAATGTGAAATGGAGTTTAATTATGACAAATATAATGATTTATCAATAAATATAAAAAATTTATGCCTTTAAAATAATTAAATACGTTCACTATTAACATTAAGAAAACCGTGTGGTTCCATTTGTATTTTCTGTTTTTCTTTTAAACGTTTAGCTTCTTGTAATTCTTGAATAACCGGCCATATACAAAATGCCTATAATAGAAATAAACAAGAGTCCACATTTAAAGTATGAATCTTCTTTTTTACACGATTAAATTACTCACAAATAAAATAACTGTACAAACAGCAATCGTCACTGAAAGGACAACAACACCGACAATGACAACTGGTATTGTCATAGTTTTTTTTTTTTTTTATGTGAATTTTGATCTCAATATATTTAATTCTGATATCTATATGTGAAAAATGAAAGGTTTGACAATAGAAAAAGAAAATTAGTTTTACTATATGTTTTTCAGGATTTTTTTTCTTATGTTTAAATAGTTAATTAATATATGACATTTTTTTTCTCTTTTCACGGTGCAGCAATGAAAAAAACAGTTTTTTTCCCGTTTAAGAACCCATTTGATGCTCACGTGTAATAAAAAAAAAGTAGGAAAAAAAGAAAGAACAGAACGAATAATTTGGCATAAAACTTTTTTCTCGTTTTGTTTGCGTTCATTGTGAATAAATATAATGATTTGCTTGACGACGATTGCAGCAAATGTTTGTCCAAGGAAAATTGAGGTCCTCATCGAAGGTTATATTAGTACAAAAATATAAGGTATGAATGATATGATAAGTAGACGGTAGTACTTTAGACCAAAGTCTTATTTGAAGCATATGAGTTTCTATTATTAATACTGAAGGTTAATCATATTAGAATGAATCCTAACATGAACAAGGGAAGACTCACAAGTGAAGAACGCTGATTGAACTGATCTTTTCTCTATAAGTAAGTTGTAGCATGATTAGTTGAAACCTGAAAGGACAAGACCCTGTTTTCCGAAGATATAGCTACTTTTATGAGTTTTCAGTATTTACGTAAGGTATTAATCGAAGTCTCTAATGATTGAATTTCAATCTGAAACTATGTCCATATGTAAGTCTAATGATCATTAGAAGATCCTGAAAGTTTTAACCAACAGAAATGCTTCCGTCATAGGATATTGAATTTTCAAATTAGATATATCCGTTAATACCTTGATAAAACACTAGAATTTCATAAAACTAGCTATAATTTTGTAAAAGAAGACATTATCCTTTCAGGTTTTTACGAATCTTAGTACAACCTATTTACAAGTGCAAAAAGAAAATCAGTTCAATTGACATCTGTCAATTGTGAATTTTTCCTCAAAAATTATAAATGATTGATTAAAATAAATTATTCAAACAAGAAACCAAAACTGTCTCTTTTGACATTAATTCGACGAGGTTTCTGTTAGATTCAATCGTTAACAAAACGAACTTATTGCAATCGAGTTTCTCGTCAGACCATCATTGCTTATTTGATCATATCATGAAATTCAATATTTTTGTCGTATAAATATTTGTTACTTCAATAATAGTTATGTTTGTCGTTACAATTGTTATTAATTCCATTTTCTTTGTCATTATACTTTCGAAATAATTTTATATAGACATACATATTTACTTGATCAAAAACTCTTCTAATTGTCAAACTCGTCTAAACTTAATTGCATCTTTCAATTTTTTTTAGCAATTTTCACATCCTAGGTAGAGATCACTTCATTGAAATAATTTTTTAGTCCGAGCAAAAAAGTGTTTTGATACCGAACACTTACATCACAATCTGCTGTAGAGACCAATTATTTCTGTAGATCTCATTTTGGGAAATGCATTTTTTTTTCTTTCATCGACTATTATTTTTCAACGGAATGCAATAATGAAGAATGAGCCAATAATAAACTCTTTTTGAAACTTCAAGGATCATGCCAAGAAGAAAACCAATACCTTCTTTTTTTTATAACTATAGATAAATGTGAAAGATCTAAACAAATCGTTTTTCAGTTTACTGTCACAAATTTGCCAAAATCAAACAGTTTGATCAGAATAAGCCCAATATTTTCGCCTGAAAAAAGCTGTCAGATAAAATTAAATGGTAGAATTCTTGCTTGAAAAATTTAATTATTACACATACACATCTGTTGAAATAAGTAGACTTCTCAATACTTGAAGTTCTCTCGTTTATTCTTCCTTTTTTCATAAAAAAGAATTTTCAACAAGAGAAGGAATCATATTCAGTGCATTTTTCATCAATTATTAAGAATAGCTAAACTCTTACTAGGATAATTTACAAGAAAACAATGTCAACAGAATATCAATTATAAATGTCCTCGAGCACAAACAAAAAAACATTTTTTTTTCAAATAAAGTATCTCTTTTCTGTTCATTTGAAACCATCACATTTCTTTCAAACATATGTCTTTACACTTTATGAACTATCTTTAAAAGCTCTTTCATTCCTTACTTGATGTTAGTCAACTGATACTTTCATCAATAGTTGATTCTCGATGAGATGATGCCTAACTAAAAACTCGTTTTATTTTTCATAACAAAATATAACTACTATGCATTTTCACACGAATTCTCTCAATATTTTATTCAGGTGTTTTCTTTTATTGATTTTTTTAAGGTATTAAGGGTAGCCTATTTTGATCGTTCTTAATGATCAAAAGATATGAGTCTAAAAATCTCCAACCGATGGATTTCTAGTCGTCGTCAAAGTCCCACCTCTAAGTATTGAGCTAACACTTTCTCATCGTACGATGTTAGCCATTTGTTAGAAGTTAGTTTTAGTCTCAATTAAAGATTTTTACTTCAAAAATTCAAGTTCACCTTTCTGGACTACTTTTAACCAACTCTTATTAAATCTCAATAGCTAGCAGTTATCACTTCATAACTTTCGTTACAAGAAATTAGAAAAAATCTGTTCTAAAGTTAAGATCTTGCTAACTACTAGTATTATGTAACTGTTACAATATTTAGCTATTAAGAAATCTTAAAATAGGTTGTCTACTATAAAAAAAAAGTACATTTTAGTTCATCTTATCTTTCTTTTGACAATAGTATTCTGTTACGTATTGAGGTGCCTTTCGGCTGTGGCAAATAATAATTTCATATAAGAATAGATCAAAATTCTGAATTGTAAAAAAATCATATCGTTATTGATAAAAGTCTGTCAAAGTATAATATAGACGTTAGTCGATGTGAGTTACTAGATGAGACTTTTTGAGAAAGAAGTCTTCATTCGTTCTTAATGTTAATACATATGAAACGAGAGAGACTAAAATAGTAGTTATTACTATTAGAAACTCCAAGAGTTATATGAATTTCACATTATATGTCTTCGTAAAACTAATTGCTTAGTTGATATAATGAACGCACCAGTTTTTTGCTTGTTAAATCAACAATTTCAACTGTTCGNCTATTGAGAAAAAGGACTAGCATAGGTTCCAGGAAAATGAGTGTTATTTGAGAAGGACAAAAACTAGAGAGGCAGGCCTTGTGTCATTTTGTAGAGGAGCATTTGGGCTATCTTTTGCAAAGTTTAGATATATAAGTCTCTGTGGAACTTTAAAAAACTGCGAGGTGTTCTTTGAAAGATTGGCACTGATGAAACTCTAAATTTGCAAGGATTCTCAGCATGTCTTAGCGAATATATAAAGTACTCATATGCCTGCATAATGGTGAAAACTGCATCTCTCTAGCTCTTTTCGTTCTGGAGTTATTCCAAAAATACCCACGGCCATTTAATTTTTGGACGGCATTAGTATGGATTACACTGAAAGCAGCGCTACTGCGGTCATTCCTTAGTTATTATTTTCTTTTTCACCACATTTATTGTGCGTATCACGATTCATCGTTCTTAGCTCTATCAAGTTCGCACTGAAAAGTTACCTTAAATTTTAAATTCCTACTCTGAATTAGGATAGCAATTTTTACATATAGAGAAACTGCGATAAAGTGACATGTGACGATTCATCTTGTAATTGATTAGTATACTTTGTTTTATTTTAAATGAACACGGTTGATTGTCGTGACCTTCAGGTGATAACAAGCAATATTTTAGAATGAATACTTGACAAAGCTAAAAAAAAACATATGTTAATATTTGTTGTTATTTGGATGTTTTTCATCTCTTTGTATCCTTGAAAGAATAGGAAGCCCAAAACACCGATAAAATGAATCATTACATTTTTTTTCTGTCTCACTTACGAGGGCAAGCATGGATGAAACGAAAATATGTTTGGTGGTCGGAAACTTGAGACAGTATGCAAATAGAATTAAAACATCATGATGAAGCAAAATAAATAAGATACATAACTTTGATGAAACTAAAACAAGAGAATTGCGATTTAGTTGAGAAAATTAATTTTGTACATGCGGATAGGTGTATTGATATGAATGTCGGCAACAACAAAGAGAAGACAAGCTCCACATCCACTCATATCTGGTACAAATAGGCAAAAATAGACTGATTTCAGTGTCATCAAATTTGATGGAAAAAAGTGGCAAAATACTATTAAACACTAGGGAGATTTAAAACCTTAACTGAATCGGATCGGCAACCGGAAAACCACCCAATTGAATTGATATCATTTTCGATTCGCAGGAAAGATGGTTGCCCACAAATGCGAAGCAACTAGCAGCACTCATTTTATTTCCAAAAAAAATCGTCTTCAATAATATGATTTTTGCATCGAGCTTTATCTGGAACTTTTCCTCGTTACTTACAGATTATTTTCAACAGTACGTATGCCTTTTTTTCTTTCGAAAGTATCGTATGATTTTAGTTTTTTTCAAGGGTATATTTAGACTAGTTTGAAGCGTCCTTAATTATTGTGATTTTGCATTCTTGTCTTTCTTGTTTCTAGTGTGCCTCTACCGAAAATTATTGTATATTATTCACGAAGATATCATTTATTGGACAACATTTTCATAAGTTATAGTCTTACAATAAAAATTTGCTTTGTATTTGGATTTGATCTGAATACAACGTTAGCTAGTATATCATAGACAAATCTAAGATATTTGTCTTATGTAGATCTAGCTCAACAACGATACCTATCGATAGGACATTAAATAATGAAAAAAAAAACAGATATGATGATTATTATAGCATCACATGAAAACAACCATAAGCACGCTGTATTGAATTGTTTGTGATGTAGTACATGACCGTTTATATTAGTGGTAATCCTTTTTGCAGTCAGCTTCTTAATGGAACACCGCTACGATCCTACTGCATCTTTGATTCATCCGACAGTTTCCAATCGAAAGTTGTTGGCTTGTATGAGATATAATAAGTCAGAGTCTACGATATATGGTCCTGAATGTGTTTTTAAATTATTCTTTCCAGCACACATAAATAACTAAGCTTTCTTTGTTCAAACTTTTATATAGTAATACAAAACCGATATGTAGTCCACAATTATCTGCACTTATGCGAAAATCTTTTACGTTGTCACACTGAAAATTTATTTTCTTGTGATAGACATGCATAGATATGCAATAAGAACTACAATTTCAACGACGAAAAAGACAAGACACAAGAGAAGAACTAGGAAAGAAAAAAAGCTTAAATAATAATTATTCATAGACACTGTAGAAGAAATGAATAGAAATTTTCATATAATAATAGGCTATATATATATATGAACAAAAAATAGAATAGAAAGATATTAGTTTAATAACAATAGAATTATATACAGGAAAGAAAGGCACAATTTAGTTTTTTAAAAAGGAAGAAAACACCGGCACATCAGAGTGGAGCAGCAGATCTCTTTTTTTTTCACAGGTAAAAACAAAAGAATTATTTAAAGAATAGAACAGAAAGAACATAAAATTTCAAATAGAACCATAAGACTGCTCCCTGATTAGCAACAAGTATATAGACGCTTGCATGCACACATAAATATTTGTTTGTTATGATGTTCATCATTTTCATTTGCTGTTGTATTTGAGAGTTCCGTTCTAGAACGAGATAGGATTTTGACCATCATCGTCAAAGAGCGGACAAGACATAGAGTTAAAAAGAAAAGCATTAAGAAGCGCGTGAATATATATATACAACAGCAATACTAGCAGCTTTCATTGAATGTGCATTGTGAGCGACAATAGAAAAGAATTAGTAAAAGCATAATAATATGATCATTTTCGATATGACGATGTCGATGAAGAAGTGCCTACTTGAAGTATAGTTGGACATTGTTCAAGTATTTTAACAAGTAAACCATCCGTATAATTTTCAAGATCTTTTAAACGTGTATCTCGTTTTTTAAGCAAATCTGATTGATATGCAATAACATGAAGAAGTTCCTAAAATATTGAAGAGAAAAACAAAAATATTGTTTACATATTGATAAATAAATAATCTTACTTCACGATCAAGATAATCAAGTTCTTGCCGAATTTTTGGATTAACAGGTGTACTTTTCACATTTTGATAACCAAGTACACAAAGACCATTATCATTTGTTTTTTGAAGACTTGAAATTGATGATGATTGTTTATGTTGAGATGAATTTTGACGAAAATCTTCAAAAATGAAACTTTTCAATGCATAAATAAATATTTTTTTTTACTTTTGCTTGATTGTTCACCAACAATATCAGGTAATGTTGCCGGACTGTTTCTATCCGTTCGATTACCCAATGATGATGTTTGATTTTGAGTATAAGCCCCCAAAAATTTATTATTAGCTGGTGATTCGAGCTAAATGATAAGAAAAATAAATTAAACTTTTTTTAAAAACGAAAAACAAGACGCTAAATACAATAGAACCAATTATCATCAAACAATAGTAACAATAACATGCGATAAATAAAAATAAATAACAAGAGAACGCACCGCAATAACATGCAGATCGATATACGATAAACAGGAACAAAAAAATAATGTATATATATATAATAGATACTGTCTTATTAGATCTTTTTTATCATGCGTATAATCTTACTAAATTCTTAGTATCAAAATCAATACTTGGTGTTGCTATATCATCAGTATCATCGAATGATAAAACTCGACTTTGAATTTTTTTATCTGTTTGAAGTGTTGAATACTTCAAATTAATCGAACGATGTTGATATTCAGAGGACAATTGCTGGAAATACAGACATTTTTTCTCAAAATAGTTAAATTTTTTGGGATAACGAAATTTGAAATTATTCGAAAAAGAATTTCACTTACAGAATAGAATAAATAAAATAATGGCTATTTTTACCTCAGAAAATGATTGTTGCATTATATCGTCTTTTGGTTGAATTTTTCGTTTCACCGAAGAACGTATACTTGACATTCGCTAAATGAAATCAGGTTTTTTCTTGTGTCTTTTACATCCATAAATTCAGTTGGGACAATGCACACACATACACACATATATATACATATAGCAATAAAAACAAGGCAAGCATTCTATGCATGTTTGAGTGCAATTTTACATGCAGTAATGTGCACAATACGAACACAACAATGTAAAACTGAGAGAATAAAAAACAAGTAATAAATAGTTTGCAAGAAGAAGAAGAAGAAGAAATAGCCATTGTATTAATAAATAAACATGTGTATATGTATGTGTATGTATGTGTGCGTGTATTAAAGACAGACAAATACTTACCTCCAATTTACCCAATAATTCATCAACATCTTCATCAATAGAATCGTTTGAATCATCTATATCATTTGAAGTAGTTTCTTTCTGTTTTGTTGCTGAAAGAGTAACAGTAGGTGTAGTAGTTATGTCGATTTTAGGTGTTGGCATTGAAACTGATGAATTACGTGTATCATCAGTATGAATAGGTGCTGTACGTTTTTGTTCTTTGGAATAATGACTAGATTTTGGTTCTTGAGTTTTTTGTGATTGTTGAACAACAGGTGTTGATGGAGCGGGTTTTTTACTTTTTTTTTCTTCACTTGGTTTCTTTTCATTTTGTTGTGGTTGTTTATATTTATTAAAACAATTATCAAAATCAATGTCATCGATTTCTTCGTCATGATGATGTTGGAATGAATTTCTAGCAAGAACAATATCATCTGTATCAGTAGCTTCTTTTATTGTTGATAAACCAAATAATGAATCAGGTGATGGAACTTCATACTCTTTTGATTTATTTAGCGGTGATTCATTCATGGATGTTTTATAATCATTAATAGCATCAAAAGCTGCTTCGATATCATCACCTGTAATAGAAAAACTTCGACTATGATCTGTTAATGAGGGCGGCGGAGAATTATTTTGATTTTTTGTTGTCATTATTGTTGGTAATGTTGTTGATGGTGACGGTTCTTTAGATTTTTTACGAGTTGAATTACTTCGTGGTGGTAAATCATCACCAACATAAACTTCACGATGATGTTGTTGTTGTTGTTGTGGTTGTTGTTGTTGTTGTACTTGAGAACGAATAGGAGGAGATGGTGTAGACGGTTCATCTCCACCATACATGGAGGCTGAATCAAGTATGGAGGATGTATCATAATCCGATGTTACTGAACGACGTGATGAACGTGGTGTTCCTGTACCTAATGTTGATCCAAGTCCACTACTTGGAGCACGAGGCATCTGTTAAAAAGATATTTTTCATTTGTGCTTATTACCACCATTTAGATAAGAACTCTGTATTTTCTCAAAGACAAAAAGAAATAAAAAGCCTACCCACACATACATACATATAGGATATACACTCTCTATGATTCTTATTGCATTGGGAAAATAATATAGAATAGAATAAAAACTTGAAAAACTGTGCATGCAATTCGTTTGATTAAACGAAAACAGAAAAAAACAAATTGACACATATCATGCATATCAAGGGACAAAATAAATACTGACTTACATCAACCTCTCGTCTATTTAAGGACATTGACTATAGCAAAATCTCCTAATGATAAATTTATGAAGTAATTCTATACAAATACCTTTTTTTGCTGCGATTCAGCATTGTTAGGATATGACATACTGTTAAGTGACATACGCGAGCCAGCTATAGATGTTGACTAAAATAAAAATACAAACCAATATTTTGTTATTCAGTTTTTAATGCAATAAAAAAAATGTTAAAGAATCGATATAATTTTTTTTCAAGAAAAAAGAAGCCGCAAGTTTAATGCAAACCTCTTCATCTTCCTCTCGTATAGAAGAAGTATCCCAATCATTTTTATCAAGTTGTTGTGACTGCAAAGAATAGTTAGAAAGCTAGAGAGAAGAAAGCTGTGAATAATTAGTTAATAAATTAATAAATTAATGTGCATTAATACAAAAGAAGAGGAGAAGAAGAATAAACAAAAAGCTAAGTTAGTGAACATATGTATTGTCGACACCATCTAATATGATCTCGCTCACCTCCGATGCTGAATCATCGAGAAAATCGCGTACATTATATGTACTATCATCACCGTCACCTAGGCGACGACGCTGTTCAGCTAACTGAAAAATAATCATTTCATTTTATTTAATATGAACAATAGAAGATAATATTATATAATTCATTTATTTGTTTTTCCTTAGAAAAAAGATTAGAAAAACTATGTACCTGATTATCACCACTATAATTGTCTTTGTTTCGATGTTTCGAGGCCGATTTTAATTTGTCACCTATAATGAAAAATTTGATGTTACTAATAAAAATATTTTTCAAGATCAAATTTTGATTATTTAAAGGAAGAGAAGAAATGCAAATTGATCTTGGCGTATGCCTTGGTTATTAATATAACTTCCTACAAAAATAATCAATCAATCGATGCATAAAGAGACTACCTTTTAATTAAAAAAATGGTTCTTTGATATTAAAGTGACCTGTAGCAATTCTTTCAATCAACCTAAGAGAGTCAAACTGTTTCATAGCGATTATTGTATCGTAAAACTATTAATCTTCAGGAGCTTTTTCTGTTATCATTTTTATTACTATTCCTATAAAAAAAAACTTTTTATTACAGGCATACAGAAGAAAAAAAGCCCTATTTATTTGTCAATGATGCGTATCCCAGCAATAACTATTATATAAACCGATCGAAACTATTAAAAAAGCATAGAGAAAATTAATTTTTATTTAACACCTATCATATGGGAATAAATTCAAGGTTAATAAAAAATTGCATTCTCATGAGATAAGTTCTTCATTATTATATTATTTTTATATGAATTCGATCATAATCCCTTGATCAATTATATATTTTATTTATACAAATAAATATGTATCATTTTACCTAACGATTGTTTAATATCTTTCAATGAAAGATGTTTTTTTTTCGTTGCTAAATCTAATACACTGCCAGTTGCATTATTTTTCGAATAAAATTGTAATGATACATCGATTTCTCCTCGATCTTTATCAATTTTACCATCTTTATTTGTAAGTTTATACCAACTGTTCAATAGAAAAAAAAAGGAATTACATTAAAAACAATATTAAAATAAACTTAATATGAAACTATACCGTCGATGAATTTGATCATAATCTTGTAAATCACGTAATGAAACATATGCACGACCAATAAAATCACCTTTAGATAAAGCACTTTTATTATTATGATAAACAGTTAATTTAATAATTGCATCATCAACAATTGCCCTGTAAAAGAAATTTTTTCTTTGAATTAAAATATTTGTTTGTCGTTGCATTTTCTTACATATCACATTGTTCTTGCCAGTCAGGTGAACGAGTTTTTTCTCGTACGGCAGTAACAAACTTATCTTTTCCCATGGATATTGTACAAAAAGGATCAACTCCTATTATAGAAAAAATTTTAAAAAGCATTGAAATTGTTTTCCGGATTACAAAAATTAAATATCTTACCACCATGCTTGCCTTTCTCTGGTAAGTTTCGAGCTTGATGTACTATTGAAAAACAAAAATAAAAAATATGATAGATATTTTTTCATTAATTTATTATTAATCAATTTTTACCAGTACAACTGCAATAATTCGGTTGTAATAACATTTTCGACATGATTATTCTTTTCTTTGCCTAGTTTTAAATTTTTATCACATGAAGGACACAGAATAAATGATCTGAAATAATACAGAGAAAGAAAATAACGGCTTCCTATTTCTTTTATTTTGTCTCAATAGTTGTGTATTTGTACTCTTCAAAATAATATCTTGTAGGTGCGTGAGTGACGCATCGTTAACGACAAAATATAAAGCAAAGAAAAAAATAATAAAAAAAGAACGAAGACCTTTTTCTTTTCTTCTTTTTCTTTGGTTACGAGTACTATTCATTTTTTTCTCTTCCTACTCATGCTCGAGTTCGTCCGCCGTTGTTAAACTTAGTCATAAGTAAAAAAGTGAATACTGAATGGGGAGACAGTTGTGGCTGTAATAGGCAAACAAAGCAAAATCGGAGGAAAAAGAACTAATCATGCACATATATGTATTAGTTACTTATATCTGTTTTGTTCTCTACCACCCAAAAATAAATAAAACTATTAAAAAAAACATTTCCTGCGGGAGAAGAAAAAAATGGAAAAAAGGAATTGAAAGAAATCATGCACACTCACCTTTCGATGATCAAGTTTACATTAAATAGAAAAACATTAATAAGAGAATAATGTAAATGCAAATACTGTACGAAAAGAGTATTCATGTGTGAAATCAAATACTTCACCAATCGAGCTTCTATTGAAAGAGTAGAAAAAAAAAAAAAACGAAATACAAAAAAAAACAGATGTCAAAAATATATTTGGAGTTTCAATGACGTCAATAATACATGTAAGAAGCATATATTGAAATCAGTAGAGTGCGACGTCATCCACGAAAATCGACTGGCAAGAAGAAGAAGAAGCATCGAAATTATGTGCATATAATATATGAAATTGTACACTGTCGAACAGATATAATAGTGGGCGAGGTAAAAAGAGAAGAAAAGACAAACATCTCTTCATGCAACAACGTATGTGCACGTCTGTATTTTAACCAATTCTCTTCTCTAAGCAAATGAGAAGGCAAGGAACGAACGCCGACATTAAGCAAATAACGATAGAATGACCTTTTAAGAGAGATCGAGCAAGCTTTTGCCTATCTATCGATAATTCTTGTATGTCCTCATACATCTAACAACATTGGACAAATAATAATCAACAAAAGATTTATGGTATTTACTCATCCATTCATCGCAAATATAAATTAGTAACTATTTTTCTTTAACGAAAGAACATATAAGGATATAAAACTATATTGTTTCATATGATATTTACTAGAAAACCTCTATTTTACTGATTATTAACCTAATAATGAATCAACACTAATCATTCAAATAGATAAACAAAACAAAAAAAGAAAGGTCATTGTGATATAAATGACTTCTGCCCCGTTTAATGAGAAGCTTTATTATGCTTAGTTTTCATACGTGCTTGTCTCTAGTTAACGAGAGATTTATTGAAGTACTCTTTTCCATTATTGTCTGCATGTATGCGTCATGTTTATCTAAAATGAGATCGTTTTCTTGAATACGTTCTTTGTTTTAAAAATATTTTATATCGTTTAACAATATGATTAATTTGCTTTTCTTTTTCGTCTTGTCTCAAGGTGACTATTAGACAAACAAAATCAAAGGAATAGTAAAACACAAAAACAAAGAAACTGGTTATGGTCTTTTAAGGTGTAATGCGTTTGGGATCGCGTGGAAACATAGATGTTTTTCGTACGTTGCCCAAACCTAAATAAAGCATAAGGACTCGTTCTAAGCCAATACCACCACCAGCATGTGGTGGACAACCATAACGAAATGCATCAATATAAGATTTGATTTGATCGATATTGATTTTATGATGTTTTACGCGTTCAAGTAATAATTGTGCATCTAAAAAAAATACATACAAAGGTTAAACAAACGTTTTTCATTTGACATTGATGTAAAAGTTACCATGGACACGTTGAGCGCCGGAAAGAATTTCTTCACCACGCATGAACATATCATAACTGTTTGAATATTTCTAAGATTACAAGTAATCGAATTATAGAAAAAAGAATAAATATAGTTTACTTACAGGATTATCCGGATCAGGCATTGTATAAAATGGTCGTACAGCCAATGGATATTTATCAAGAATATAAAAATCTGTATGATACTATGAAAAATAATAATGTAATTTACACACATAATAAAAGAAGATGTGTTTATGCATTTACTTTAGCCTTAACAATGCGACCTAATATGCGTTCATTTTCTGTTGTTAAATCCTCTTCAGAGCCCATTTGAATACCAGCTTCCGCAAGTAATGCTAAACCATCCTTATATTCAAGGCGTAACCTATTAAAAGCTTATCTTAGAAAAAAAATACTTCTTATCAATTCATCGAAACTTACGCCGGTTCAACAAATTCAAATGGCTCACAAGGAAATTGTTTATTAATAATAGCAATTTCTGTGGCGAATCTAAATAAAATCAAAATGATAAATTTTACACAAGTTAAAAGATTTAATTCAACTAACCGTTCGGCAAGACCTTTGAAAATTTGTGTAAATAGATCACCAATCGTATTAACAACTTCATGATAATGATAGCCAAACGCCATTTCAAGATCAAGACCAACGAATTCAGTTAAATGCCGATGTGTATTTGAATCTTCAGCACGAAAGACTATAAAAACCAAACGAAACAAATCTATACGATATTTAGATAAAAAGTCAAACCTGCTCCAATAGTATAGACCTTTCCAAAATCAGCAGCAATAGCCATTTGTTTATAAAATTGAGGTGATTGTGCTAAATATGCATTTGATTTAAAATAAGTTACTTGAAATACATTAGCACCGCCTTCGGATGCGGCTAAAAATCAACAAAAAAAACATATTAATTTTATCTATAAAAAGAACAAGGAAATCTCTTCAGCTGTACTCTTTTGATTTCACTGCTTCTTTTCCTATAGATACAACATAATGTTTTAATAAAAATCCTAAAAGGTTTTGAACTTGACTAAGCTATCGAATTTTTTTTCTAGAGGTTCCACATTTTCGTAAAACTTGTATTTTGAAATTTTAATCTGAAATTTTGTGCACATAGAGAAATCAATTAGACAAGCTTACATAAATAGCTTACTCAAATATCAATAGGAACTCAAATCATTTTAGGGTTTTTATTAGAATACCATGTTATATCTATAAGCAAAAGAACATGAAAATCTGAAAAGATCAACTGAAGAGGTTCACGCATAAGTCATAAATATACCTGAAATAATTTTTGGTGTATGAATTTCAACAAAACCTTTAGCATCGAGTGTATCGCGAAATAATTTGCAAACACCTGCTTCTACACGATAAATAGCTTGATTAGCTGGTGTACGTCTAAAGAAATATTTACTAGACCGTTTTTTTTTAAATCAATACATTAAACTCACAAATCAATAACACGATTGTCAAGTCGTGTATCTTGATTAGCATGAGGTGCTTGAGCACTTTCACTAGTTGGCTCATCTGGTCGCATAGCATCTTCAATTAATAATGGTAAACGAGGTTCAGCTGGACTGACAACAAATATCTTATCAAATATCAAAATATGAATTGACCTTTAAACAAAAAACCTTGATGAAATTTACCTTTGTAACTTGTAATTCAACATCCTTTTGCGTACATGATTCAATAGGTGTTGGTGCTAAAGTAACTTCACCTTGAACATCAATAATACTTTCTTTTGTAATACTAATTTTGCAAAAAGGATTCATTTTTAATATAATTTTTTTATTATTATTATCTTACGTAGCAGCAAATTTAACCATTGGCTTACTAACGTTTTCATTGACACAAACAACAGCTTGAATTGTTGCTGATTGATGACGAATAACAAGAAAACATTGTTTGCCTTTACCACGACTTATATGAAGACGACCACGAACCCAGATTGTTTGTTTAGCTAATTTTTCATTTATATCACGTACGGAAATTAATTGACGATCAATTTTTTCCTTGGATTGAATTAATGGCAAGATGCCATAATTACCTTGAGCAAAATCTTCTTCATGTGTTGTTGAACCCACATTCTAATAAGAGAAAACATACAAAATTAATTTTATTTATAGTGACAACGTATGTTATCTGTTCAATTTTTTTTTGATAAGAGAAATTGTCAGATGATAAATTTTTTCACTACTCGTCTTATTTTCACTAAAGAAACATATTCTTATCAACAGTACCTGTTGCTGTTCCTGTGGTGTTTTACTAGAATCGCCAGAAGCCATTTTAGATTTATCTAAAAATTGATAAAAACTCGGATATATATAGAAAATAGTGACGAGATTGGAATATTCCTTTTGCATCACATAGATGATGAAGTAACATAAACTACAATCGCAAAAAATCTGACCAATCAACTTTTCTAAAGTCTATAAATAACTTTTGAGTGATAATGCTAACGTTCTCATGTATAGAGGATTGTAGTGAATTATTATTAAATTTTTTCATTAAAATATGAACAAAAAATTTTATGCCGAAAAATAGTGTCTAAAAAAACAATAAATTTTATGTTTGTTTTTAGGAAATTTTTTTCGTAATAAAATAATTTCATATCTTATTTAATTGCCGCCATCTATATCAATATCTTTTTTAATTGGTATAAATTTTTGTTCCAATAAAAAAATTTTAAAAAATTTTTTCTTTTTCGAACTTGTCAACAATTTGTTTGTTTTTATTTTTTTTGAAAGACTATATATGTATGCGTGCATGCATGCAATAAGAATTCTCTTAACAAATTCTTTAATCTATAGTATTTTCTTTTTGTATTGTTGTTTTTTTTTCTACGACGTTTAACTATTCTACCAATCTGAAAGAATACTTCGTATAAACGATTACATTCTTTCTTGTCCATTTTACATATTACTCATTGTCCAATGTCCACAATCGAAAGAAAAGAAGAAAAACTGACATTATATTTGTCTTGTTTGAGTGTCTCCATAAGGCTTCTATCGTTAGCTAAAGTACGTATAGGATTGTTCTCGTTTTTCATTTACAATGTTCTTTATTCTCATATTACAAATCGATAAAAGAAACCAAAATGACAAGTGTAAAGGTCTATAAATATCGTCGTGTTATTGTTCTTTCTTCATTTTTTTCCCTTTTCATCGTAAAAATTGATTACTTTTCTATTTAACAACATCTGTACAGTGTATCGAATAGAATGAAGAAACATAATTCGCTTTTATTTTTAGACATTTTTTTTTCTTTCTTTTATTGTGCACACACCTGTTTGCCATGTCCTTGAATGGATAATATATCATGTCTAAAGCTACCGCTATCGTTTCAAGCGGTTTTACAAGTTCATCATTGTCACCACCAACATATACTCTAGCTGTAGTTAGTGTTAATCCATTATCAGGCAAATCATCATTATGTAAACGTCTTATTGATTCAAATATTGATAATTATCAATCGTTTTTATTAAAAACTAAATCCACTAATAATCAACATATAGCAACATGGTTTTATTGGGGTACAGTAAGACATCGACGTTCAGATGAAAAACGTGAAGCATTATTTCATTTAATTGAACATTCAACAATAGCTATTGAAGATAATGAACAATATGATAATTATATAAAACGTATAACATCATTAACATTACGCCCAGAAGAAAAATTTCAAAATGATTCAGATTATCCACAAATAAAAACATTTCCAAAAGATAAAATAACACTTGATGCTTTTTTATGTATACATGATTTATCATCTACGAAACAAATATCCGAACTTTTATTTCTTCTTCATTCATTATTTAAAACACGTCGTCCTGTATTAATAATAACAACGAAAAATGATTTAATTAAAAATCAATCTGATTTGGCATTACAATTCGAGCAATCAATACGTCGTTCATCATCAAATGATTCACAATTATTATTAAATATACCTATTATACATACATCAGCAAATGAACACGTGAATATTCAAGCTGTACTTGAACTTGCTTTATATGCATGCGATGAACAAATATTATCATCATCATCATCATCATCCGCATCAAGAAAATCTTCACATTCAAATATATTAATGTCAAAATATATTCCACCAACATATGAAGATGCATATAGAAATGAGCAATCATTAAAACATGTTATACAAACTGAATATAAAACATTATTAACAAGACATGTTTTAGATTTTCGATTAGGTTTATGGATAAAATTTTATACAAATTGGCAACATCATACAAGTATACAGACATTTATTGATATGTTTGGAAAACAACAAGCTGAACGATTATATGATGAGCATATTGATGAATTAAAAACAATATCAAGACAAAAATTAATTGATGAAAGATTAATTCCAATTGTTGAATTACTTGTTACAGATCAAAAAACGAAATTATCGAGGTAATTTTATTATTAAAGAATTCTAAATATTTTGTTTTTGACAAAAAATCAAGAAGCTCATACATATTAAAGCTAAGATTAAAATTGATTTTAAATTAGAAGAAAACTACATGAATCCTTATGAATACTGTAACAGTGTCGACATATTCGAAAGCATATACTTATAAATTGAAAAATTTCAATTCTCTTTACGAGAGAATCACTCGAAATGATACTTTACGTTTGAGATGAAACCTTAGTCAGGCGTAGGACTCATTGAGATTAGAAGAACTTTTCTTCATGCGATGTCATTTTGGAGTTATAACCGTTACATTGAATTTTTATCTTTAGCACGATATTTTTTACAAAAATGACTGAATAAATGAGTTTTAGTCTCAAAATTTCAGACAAAAAGAGTGATGTCCTCTCGAGATATCAAGTTCACAAAATAAAAAAAATAATGGAAGGAAAATCTAGTTTTTCTGTGGGTTTGATAACTCGAGAAGAGATTACTCTTTTTCAGCTGAAATTTTTGAAAGATCTTAATCATTTCAAGAGCTGTCTATGGACAAAGTTTTGCGTCAAAATTCGTTTGTTCGCCTTTTTTAATAAATACTCTGTCAATGGGTAAAAAATGTACTGTAATGGCCATAACTCCAGAATGGTAGTGCATGGGGAAAGTCCGTCTAGTCTCAATAGACTCTGAGTAATGACTGAGATTTCATCTTGAACGTAAAGTGTCACTTCAGGTGATTCCCTCGTCAGCCGAAACAAGGGAAATATATTGCACAATTCTTAACGTTCCATCCTGCACAGAGTGTTTCTTACTTAGACAATTTTATCAATATCATAGATAATTTTACGATTAGAATCTTAACCATTTTTACTATGATTCGATTCAACGTGGTAGACATTTTTTCTCATGAGGATAATGTTAACGACTACTGCATTGACCTATAATCGCTGACTTTAACAAACGTAAAACAATATAGTTAGAAAGGTAAGAAAAAATACATATAGAGTATGTGTAAAAGAAATTTTTTCGATTCTCAACTGAGACGTTAAAAAGAAAAAGTCAAACGAACTTTGTCAAAAGTATTCGATTGCTGTCCGTTATTACCAATCAAAGGTAAGTATAGAACAGTTTCTTTTCGTTCTGTTTTAACAAAAAGGACAGAACAAACAGAGTACTATTTGACTTTTCTTTCCTTCAAGATAGTTATATATCCAATTATTAGTTATCGTGCAGTCTATTTACTTGATTTTTTTTTATCAAATAATACAATTACATTTATTATTAATAGTTAATTCATAAGACCTTCTTTAAACGTATTGTATTTCGACAAGTTTATCTTTCTTGTACATTCAGTTTCACTTCAAAGTATTGCTTTTTACTATTTGTGAAAGTAATTCACATAAACGAAATTGATCGAGATATATAAAATGAATCTGAACATATTTCCCATTTATATATTCGCCGATTCCTTTTATTGGAATTTTATTTTACTGTCTGTTGCAATGCTGAAAGTGTATCATCCAATAGATGAACTTTAAGCTTTTGAGTAATGATTCATTGAGCTCGACGAGAATTAGATATTCTGAGGTCCATCTATTTGATAGGTCTGATAAAATTTTCTTTCATTTTTTGGTTAGAACATGAAATTGTTGATGAGCCACTCCATATATGGTTTTTGAAATCGTGCAAAATGTTGCATTTCTTAACTAAAATCCATGATAGCAGTTCAAGGCGGTATTTAGGAATATTATCCGCATAAGTAAACCTAGTCCATTTGACCTTTTTCTAGCAATTTGATTTTTCATATGACACTAGTAGAGATATGCGGAACTAGTTTTAGTCCCTATTCCAATCACAGAGCCGAGACTGTAAGAAAAAAACTTGCTCGAACTGAAGCTAAAAGCTGTAGTTTGCGAATAATTTTTCTGTAAGCCGAAACTAAGATCAAGACGAGAACTGAAAAAATAAAATTATCCTGACCGATATGACACTAGATTTAACACGACAATGATCAGGACTGTTGAACAAGACACGTCTGGGATCAAGACAGCAAGCACTGACGAAGGAACCTCTTCAGATGTCAAATCGCTTTTCGACCGAGACGACGTTCATTTGATGAGTAATAGAAAAATCTAGAATGGTTTAGTTTTCTAGGTTTTGTCCCTCTTGAGATGTCGAAATTTTACTGGGCTTTTCAACAAAAAGCTGTGGTTCTTCTTAGGCTACGTGGAAGACTGGTTTCCGAGTTATAACAATTGTTGGACTCTCTAACACTCATTAAATGAATCTTACCCCTGTCAAAAAGTGATTTGATGGTTAGAGAGGTTTCCTCGTTAGTTCTATGCATCTCTAGATACCATATGTAACTTTATTCTAGAAATTGGGATTATGTACGTTTACAAATGCAAAAACATCCTCGCTATTCGTCAACTGTGATACCATCTTCGATATGGTCAGATTCTGAGCATAATAATGGAAATCAATCCTCATCTTTAATCATTCCTGATGATATACTTGATACAGTTGAAGCTCGTCTTCGTTTTGAATCTTATATAAATAATCGTCAATTAGAACAAACTCGTCGTGCAAATTGTCGTTCATTTTTTGATTTATTAAATCGTTTTTCTGATGCTGGTCTTGTTCAATATGGTCATTCTTATGAAAAAGATTGTGTCTATTTTTTGGGTCGTGAATGTTATGAATCATTAAATGCTCAAGATCGTTTACGTGCATTTGCATTTCATCAATCATATCTTTATCGTTTATTATGTTTAAAACTTGTTGAATTATTATTGGAATCATTTGAAATATTTATTCATACATTTCAAAAAATGAATTCAGCAACAACAAACAAATTAAATAATGATAGAAAAATTACGACTCTTACTATTGATGATATATTTGAAAAAGAAATAATTCAGCAAATAAAACATGATCCAAGGTAGAAAGAAAATATTAATTTATATAAATAAGAATTTTGATTTCATTCATTTGTTTTTGTCATAGATACCAAGCATTAAATAATCGTGAAACAGATCGTCATAGATTAATTATGTGTCATTGTCATTTTTTATATGATTGTATTTATTATTCACCAACACGAAATCTAAATCGATTATTAAAACAACGTAAACGTTCATTTAGACGACGAAAATCTTCATTACAATCATTATATAGTCATAATATAAATATTGATGAAAATTTTTGTCCATATACAAGAAGATTCTCATCAAATACAAATGAAAATGAAGGAATAAATAAGAAAAAATTTGAAATTGGTTGTCCAATGGAAGAAACATGTGCTGATGTACGAATTATGAATGAATTTTTTTCTTTAATGCCTTTGAAAAAAAATATTAATAAGTATGAAATTCGATTTATTTTAAAATTAATTCTTAGTTTTTTTTTTTAATATATTTTTTTTTTAGAAATATTTTAATTTGTGGAAACGAGAATGATATGTATGATTGTCTTCGATTACTTTCCGTAAGTGAAAAAACAGATTCTTCTTTAAAAATGATTCGAATAAATTAAAAGTTTTCAGAAGTACAAATTTTGAGTAAATATAATTGAATATCAGCAGTTTCGATTTCAACAAGAAAAAAAGAATCTTAAGTTTTTGTTGAAACTAATAGAAGTAAACAAGTACGCTATCTGTAACTGAGCTGTCTGAAAAATTTTTGTTCTATTTTTCAGGAAGGCACTTCCAGGTTTAAAAACTATTGTTATGTTACTGAAACTTCGTTTCTAACGCAAAAAGAAATTTTCCGGACGGCTGGAGAAGGAACTTTTGGTAAGGCTAGAAAAAGCTAAGAGAGGCTCGTCTCCATGCAATTCCAGGGATCAATGGAACGAACACTTTTTAGCTTTTTCTCATCTTACTGAAACTTCTTTGTCGGCTCAATATGAATTTAAACGGCAGACGTCAATTTGAGTAGTTTTTTCGTGATTTTGAATGGATCTGGTCGACCTCAAGAAACTAGCAATGAGTTCTCTAGTATAGGAACTGGCCAAAGGTCGGAACATTAGAAGATGATTTGATGATGCAGCATTTCTGAAGAATTTCAATTCTCATTAAAACCGAAACACTAATACTCTGATTTGACAAAGTGAAAACCGATGTTTTAGCTTACATTTGCTAACAAATGATTTGATTGGATTATGTAAACTATTTTGACATATTCGACAGATTAGGATTGGTTATAGAGTAATACTTTAGAAATGAGTATATTTTTCGCCTATAACACAAGGCTTTAGTGTGCTTAGTTAAAATCGGAAAGAACAAGAGTCCTTGGATCTTCTTTCCTAAGTGATGAGTTTTTTGCATAGAAGCAAGACAGTATTGATGGAGATATCTTACGATCGAATTTCGATTTGAAATGTTTATCTAGATTCACAACTAATAGTCTTTACAAAATTTTGAAACTTTCAACCACAATAAATACCTTCTCCTAAAAGTATTAAATTTCTAGAAGGATTCGCCATTCCTCACCTTCATATGAAGTATGAGCAGTATATAAAAATTCAATATCTTGAGAAGCGAGCATTTCTTCTAGTCGAAACTTTCAAAATCTTCTAAGGATCATTAAATGTACGTCTAGACAACAGTTCAATTGGCGTTGATCAATTAGTGATCATCATGTCATGTATGACTTGAAGATGTACGAAACCAAATATCTATCTATGGATTCTTGTCCTCTGCATTGTTTAACTTATCGGAATAGTTCTTTTTCTTTTGGTGTCATAGATATGATCTATGAGATGCTAATGAGTTTCTGGGAATGAATTTGATATGAAATTTTCAAAAATTTTCATATATGCTTAAAATTAAATCATTTTTCTTTCTTTCTGTAGAATGATAAATCATTGATCAATGAATTACAAATTAATTTATGGACATTGAATAATATTAAAACACAATCAATTAATGGTTCGATTTTAATTTATTCTTAGAAAATTTATTTTAATAATACTTTATTTAGGTTGTCTTATTGTTTCACCAGCAGGTCGAGAGATTCTTGAGGAATTTATTTCTCAAAAACGATTCCCTCTTAGTATTAATAGTAAGTATTTGAAAAAAAAACAATTGAATTGAATTCTAAATAACAAATAAAATTTCTAGCTATTCCAATTGTGAATTTAAATTTTCCAATTCCTAATGAGTAAGTTTGATTATTTGTAACGATTTTTTGTTTGTTCAAATTAGATATCTAAATAGTTCCACTAATAACATTCCAAATGAGATAACGATCGAACAACTTAGATCATCACTTGAACAACTTTTATCGAATGAAAAAATAGTTTCAAATAAAAATCAATTTGATCTTCGAATTTTAATTTGTTTTATGTGTGGTGGAGAAAATAATGATGTAGAAAAGTTTTTTTCTCAATTATCATCACGTTTTTCTCTTATGGTAACTAATCAATATGGAGAATTATCATTTATTATTAATGCTTTTCTTGGACGATCAAATCGAAAAGTAATTTGAATAAATTAAATAAATTTTCTTTTTAAATTTTCTTTTGTTTTTGTTATTATAAAAGATTCAATTTATTCCTGTTTCATTTCATTCACTATTTACTATTAAACTAATTGATTTTGATGGATTTATTTTATTCTATGATCAAGATAGAAAAGCAGCTATGAATACAATAACGTATGAGTTTTTGTTTTTAGTTTAAATTAAAAAAAAAACATTTTATTGATTAATTAGATACTTGGAAAAACATATTTCAACAACATTACAAAATGATTTATTAAAAAAAGCTGATGATAATGAAGAAATGGATGGAACAAAAATAACACGTCCGCCTATATACATTTTATCTTGTATTAAAGATTTAGCTTTGTTGAATATTAAAAAATATCCTCAGACCCATCCTAGTGTTCAATCTCATCATGGAACAATAAGAAGTTTTGTTGAATGTAAAAATTTTGTTTTGTTATTCTTCCTACTTTTGTAAAATATCATCTCAAAGGAGCGTTAAACTATTCACAGTAGAAATTTACACGCACTCAGGACTACATTTAATGTGCAGGATTAACCTACCATATCCTACAGGGTAAGATAAGGTAAGGGTAAGCATGTTGTAGGGCAGAGTAGGGTAAAGGTTACAAAATTTTTTTGAGTCATGAGACATCATACAAAAAAAGCTTATCCTACATATCTCTACCTCCCACAGATGATGACAGACGATAATCAGAGATCATAGGAGACTGTAATAAATGATAGTCAGAGATCGTCACAGACTGTGACTAGAGTCCATCGAATTGGTTCCTAGCCGAGTCTGGAAACTTTGGAATCGATCGGCTCTACTTTACACATTTATCAGACGAATCGTCTGAGAGATGTGTAAGGTGAATTAGCTATCAAATACAAAAAAAAATCTAAAAAAAAGTATCTCTTATCATTGAGACGACTATCCGGTTCTGATTAGAAAATTTCATTGAAAATGTCCAAGCTCGATTCGACCAAGTACGAAATTTTTCGATCCGACGGGCTTTAACTGTGACAGAGGCCTTAGGAAAGTGTTCCTTTCTGTCACAGACGTTGTTGGCGTATAATCAAAAATCGTATATCAATAACGTCTGATTGCAATACATGAAGTACTTCTTTATCTCAATTTTAGAGCATTAAGTTAAGGATGATGAAGAAATGTGTCTCAGAATAGATAGAATAAAACAATCTCTCTGTGATTAGTAAGAATAGTTATATCGTGTTTTACATTTTAATCCTACAGCAATCATACTAATAGCTTTTTCAAATCATATTTCATTTTATTTAGCTCATCTTTTACCTTTTCTTAATCATTGTTGGACTGGTAAACATGGAAATATAACTGATAATGATTATCATCAAAAGGAAAAACTTCTTGCTGGTGTTACGTCGTATTTTGAGTAATTTAAATATGTGGCTTTTTTTTAGAAGAAAAACGTGTTTTATTGAATTTTAGTCGTGCAACTCATTCATCAGCTAGCGATCTAATGACATCTAGTCTTGAACGTACGCGTAAACAATTATTAACGAATAGTATAAATGATCGAGTAGGTTCATTATTATTATCAAGTAAATCTAACGAACATTCACCACAACATCAATCCTCAATGTTAACACCAACAAATCATGAGCAAAGTAAAAAAAACATATTCGACTATAAAAGAAAACGAGAATATAATTTTTAATATTTGCTTATCTCTAGTATTTTCTTATCGATCTTACCCATATTTATCGTTACCAAATAATGGTGCTGAATCAACAATAGTTCCAACAACACCTGTTGATCCATCTGTAACAAATCTTGGTTTAATATCTCCATCATCAATATCAACATCATCTATATCTGATATTCAACGTCAACAATTTAAAAAATCAACTAGTATGCGTTTTGCTAAACTTATGGAGCATCCAAGTAAGTTTTTTTCTACTAATTAATCATAGTTCGTAGTTTGTAGTAAATCAAAAATAAAAATAAAAAACTATTAGAATAAAATATTAGAAGAACATATTTCTTTTAATTTTATTTATTCTAGTTAACTATTTAACATTTAACGGTAAAGTAGATTTAAATCATTGTGCTTGTGCTTTTATTTATTTATTTAATCGTTCTGTTGTTTTTTTTGTCTTGTCAATCTATGTATATGTATATTGATCCAGATTTCCGCAAAGATAAAAAAATACTCTATTGTTGGAATCCTAGAAATATTTTTGAAATATTGAACGTAGACTCCGGAAAATCACACTTGTGAATTTTAAGAGTATTATAACCGCATAAGTACATAAAGAACATAATATGGCTTTGGTATTATTGTCAGAAATCGATTGACATTGATAAGAATTGAAAGTTTATTATTAACTGTCTACTACTGATCAACAAAATACTAATAAAGACTCTATTACACTTATCAATGAATTTATGTGCTATTTACAAAAAGGCGAGGGATACTTTTTCTTTTACAATTGCTAATTAATATCCGTCATCTCTTGTCCGAATCTATTCTTCTCCTTTGTTTTTTTAAATACTTATCTATACGATGCTATTCCTAACGCTTGTATAAACCCAAAAAGAAGAGAAAAGAAAAGCAACTTCTACCACCGATAGCAAATACAAACGCTTTTACCATCAAAAAAAAAAAAAGAAATAGACGACGAGAAAAGTAACTACCCCCTCTCGTTTTTTTTTTGACTGTTGACAAGTGGCTATTGCTAGCACTGCTGTTGCTTCCATCAAGTCTATTCTGTTGTATATTCATCGAAATCTAATATTAATAAGTACCTTTTTTTATATTTCTTTTAGCCGATGGTACCAGTTACCAATCATCACCCAGTAATGCAAATAAAGAAAGTGTATGTACAAAAAAAAACAAAATAAGAGAATATCTTCTATGAGTGATAAATTTTTTTTTCTCTTTATCTATAGTCATTAACAAAACATAGGCGAATAAACGAAATCTCGTCAGGATTATCATCATCAGAAGACATGAAATTTCATTTATATAAACATCGCACTGCTCCACAAGTTAAAGTGCCATTGGCTACACCTGAAATAATTGAATTCAATGAATCAATAGCAACACCTTTTTCTATTAAACAATATTCTGATACATCATTAGTTTTCACAAATAATCATACTGATGAAATACCGGTCGTCAATTCTTCATCATCATCACCGCCTACAATCCATCAACAAAATCAAAATCATAGTAGTACAATAGATGAATCGATTACAGATTCATCAAAACAAACAAGAGGTTTCTTTTTTTAAATTTAATTTAATTTTTCTAAAATTAAAATATTTGATTTTTTTTTCATTTTTCTAGCAACTGATTCATCTGTTGACAGTTCAAGTGATGAACATTTACAAAATCAACGTGAATCATCCACAACATTACATAATATAAATTCATCAACAAGTAATCAACCACTAAACACTGTTACTTTACAACGAAAAGTATCAGATAGAAAATCAAAACGTGTACGTGCTAAACAAAATGATGTTACAGGTTTAACATCGAGTACTGAAGTTTTGAAAAAAAGTAATAAACAAACAAAAAACAAAAAGTTTCATTTCTTAAAACTTATTATTTCATTTTAAGATGGTTCTGATGATGAAATATTAGTTGATGATGATAAACGTCCTCAACAACAATCACATCAAAAAAAGAAACGTCGACCAAGTTTTAAAAAACGAAAAAAAGCTATTTATGATCAAGCACAAACTGACTCAGGCATTGATTCTCGAATGGGTATGAAGACTTTTGTTTTTATTACCTGTGTTTTTATCGATTCATATCTATTGCAAATTTTCCTCAGAGAATTACAACGGAAGTTGTTAGAACAAAAGTTATATAGTACTATCTTTTAAGGACAAAAAAGTAAAATCCTTGGGGATAGAAATCAAGAATAAAACAAAACAATTCGAAGAGAGCAAACAGTTCATTTATAGCTCCTTAAAGAAAAGTAAAAGATAAATTCCAAAGCAATGATAGAAGCATGTATCTATCTCAATATTTTCAAAGGTTTTATTTTGAATTCGTGTTTTGTTTTTATTGAAATGATAAATTTTTTACTGTTTTTTGTATAGAACAAAAAGATACGAATAAAGTTATTATTGCTCCCGATCCATCATCATTATCAAATGTTGTTATATCAAATGAAGATGACTCAAGTGTCGGTGATTATACAAAAGATAGCAAAGTAAATTTCTTAAAATGAAGCTGAGTAAAAAAATTAAAAAAATGTCTTTTATTTAAAGAATACATCCATTGAAGAACTTGAAGAACGACCCACAGCTAATTGGATTCGTCGTCAATTACAATATTTTGCTCAAGCTCGACGTGATGTATGTTTTTCTATGTTTATTAATTTTTTCCACATAATCATTTTATTTTTTTTCCAGAAAAATGATTTAAAAACTCGTTCTCCTGCTGCAACAGTCACGTCTATTTCTTCACCACCATTGCCATCATTTAAAGCAACAATGACTTCAACTCCTCCAAATTCAAATACAATTTCATCTCCACTATCATCTGTTGAAAATTCTCATCATTCTCCACTACGTTTATCATTAAGTCGTTGTATTCTATCAAAGCAATCAGGTGTACCGTTATTTATGGAAAAATGTATTCAATTTATTGAAGAATATGGATTAGCTGTTGAAGGACTTTATCGAGTATCTGGATTTAAAAATCAAGTTGAATTAGTTATTAATAAACTTACTGAAGGTTAAAATAATTATTTCAATAGATTAGAAAAAATATAAATTTTCAAAATTTTTTAAATATAGATCCATCGTATGATCTTCGTTTATTACACGTTCCAGCAAGTGCAGTAGCGACGGCATTAAAAGATATGATGAGAAAACTTGATCAACCACTTTTATCATTAGAATTATTTGATGAATGTAAACATTTAACAAGTAAAAAAGAAAATATTTGTTTATAAAATGAAAAAAAAAATAATTTGTCGTTTTTCTTGTTTTTAGTTGATCAATTACGTGAACAAAATTTTGTCTCATTGCGAAAAGCTTTGTCTCGTACAAGTGAACTTAAATATCGAACAATCAAGTTTATTTTTAAACACCTTCATTTGTAAGTTAAATAATACGACAAAAAATTTTAAATTTAAGCAAAGTTTTTTTCTCTGAATGATTTACTTGTGATTAGATAGAGCTCATTAGGCTTTGTATTTTAAAAGAATTAAAATCTCTCCTTTAAATGCAAAAAGAAGAATTCAAAATACTGAGATTATCCTATTGTATAGGAAAATCACTGTATTTCAAGAAATAAGAACTGTCTTTTCTTTTACCTGATTCCAGTGTTTTCTTCAAATTTTCTCTTTCAAAAAGGGGAATAACTATTTTTGAGAGTAGTGATGCATAGTACAAGAAGTACAAAGTCCGAGAGGACCATCTCGACCTTTAGAAGGGTGTTGTCCTCTTGGCCCCCACGTTGGATACAATATTGCTTGGTTCTAACAATTGTATACGTATGTTGTTGTAATTGTTGCGAATAATTAGCTATTAAAAAGTAATCTTCGTCTTGTTGGAATATAACTTGACTGATTGTTATATATATATATATAACAATTGCTTTTTCAGCTCTCTAAGTGTTTCGGTCCTAAAGAGACATAGAAGATACAACATCTAATTAATAATAAAAGAAAGAGAAACAAAAGACAAAGTAAAGGGCGAAAAGAAATATATAAAGTAATTACACAAACACTATACTAGAAAGTCTTTGAGAATAATATGAAGGTATCGAGAACATTTTTATTGAGCTCTGGTGCATTTTTTTTCTTTACATATAATGACATTCCCCTTGTCACTAAATCTAAATTTGATTGATTGTATTTTCTCTGTATGTGAAGGATTATTCAACCACATTGGTATTGTAATTTGAAAGCCTATCTCAGCTTTTTTTGACAATATACGAAATAAATTCAATATGCCATTCGAACAAGAATCAAAAGAGTTACAGATGTATTAATTGGTTTTTTCAAAAGATTTTGTTTACTTGGAGAAAACTAAAGAATTATATAATAAAATGGCAGAATGACATGTTTGGTTCTCAAAATGCGCTGTTTACGATGGAAAAGTTTTTTTCCGATAAAAATAAATATCATATCCGTAATCAGCCGAAAAATTTGATTTAGATGACATATTTTCTAGTGCACATAATATTCATTGCAAAATTTATCTATAGTCCCCCTTAGCTCTTTTTCTTCCTGTCGGAGACCACAAGGGAATTTTCTCAGAAAAATCAATGGTCCCGCAAGATATGTAATCTAAATCAATTTTCTTCTGCGTTGATCACGGATATGATATTTATTTTTATCGGAGCAAGACATTCCCATCGTAAACAGCCCAGTTTAAGAACCAAAAATGTCGTCTAGCCATTTTATATAAATCTTCAGTTTTCTTCAAGTAGACAAAATCTTTCAAAAAATCGGTTCATAAGCCCGTAACTTCTTTGATGTTTGTTCGAATAACATATTTACTTGATGTCATATCTTATCAAAAAAGCTAAGATAGTCTTACAAGTTGCAATAGTAACAAGGATGAATGAGCTTTCAAATGTAGAGAAAAAACAATTAGTTAAGTTGTATTCTAACGAGACGAAGATTACTTTTTTTGTAGTAAATTTTTCATAACGATAATACAAAATACGTTTACAAGTGATAGAACTAAACAGTGTTTTATCCAGTGTGGGGATCAAGTAGATGGTACCTGGAGCCTATCGGGTCTAAAACTTTTGGATCCGAACCCGGTCGAACCGTACTTTGATACTCTCAATGAAATTTTTCAATTGGAATCTGATAACTGCGGCGAAAATACGAGATACTGTTTCTTGTTTTTTGTTCTATTCAATGATTAGTGCATCCTACACATTTCTCGGACGACTCGTGTGAGAAACATGTACGATAGAGCTCATCAGGTATAAAGTTTCGAACCCAGATCTGACAGACTCTAGTGGCGTACCTCCGAAGGTTGAATAAGCCCTTTCGGAGTTTTAAATCATCTTCTCGAAAAAGAAAATTCGGATACAACACTGGCACCAAAATAAAAGTCAATCCTTGCTTCCTAAAATAAAGCGACTTTTCTATACAATAGGATGATCTTCTCAGTATTATTGAATGCTTTTTGTGTACATAAAGAAGCGAAACATTTTTACTAATGAGCTGTATCTAAACATATATAAATTGTGGAGAAAGAAAATTGTTCAAATTTCGAATTTTCACTATGTTGGATAATATTTGGTAATTCAAAAAATAATTTTTTTTTCTTCAGTGTTTCACAACATGCTGCTTTGACTCATATGGATTCATCAAATTTAGCTGTTCTATGGTGGCCAAATTTATTTCAACCACAATTTCGTGATTTACGTACAGCTGAACAAACATGTCAAAAAGCGAAACCATTAATTCAAGCAATTATTGACAATTATCCAATAATCTTCTCTTCGGATGAAATAAAATGAAAAAAAAATATCAAGCGAAATATAACATTTTTATCGAATTGTTATCTTTTTGTTTATCGGTATGTTTTCTTCTAGTCAGCAGCGGGTGCTTCCGTGTTGTGATTTTGTATGTCGAACAAATTCTGTTTGTTTTTGTTCTTTATTGAGAATCATTTGTGTGTATTTGCTAGTCGTTATTTCTATTCCATACAGCAAATTAAGAAAAAACTTGTTTTTTTTTGTAATTAGAACAGTAGCCGTTTGTTTTTGTTTCGTTTTCGTTTCGTATCTGTCTGCGTATATATGTACATAAGAAACAAATCGTGTATTTTGTACATGCTTTTCTTTGTTTTTCTCTCTCTCTCTCTCTCATGCAACAAACAGTATCACCTTGATTCTTACTGCTCCTAAAGCATATAAACAAGAATTCCAAACGAAAGTTTAACCTGTTTGTATACATATATTAAAAATAAAGGTGCGTGAATGTACGCGCAATGTTTGTTTTCTTCTTTTTTTTTTTTTTTGTTTCTTTCTTATTGATGTTGTCTATTTTCGATGTGTCTTTCTTTTCTTTCGCATAAAGTCGAATAAAAAAAACCAAAAGCAAGAAATTTTTATTTTAAAGATATATTTGATTTTGGCACAGGAATTTTTTCATCAGCAAAACGAAATAACGAACGATCAGCTGTTTGATTATTAAACGGAGCGAAAAATTCGGTTGCATATTCGATTATATTTTCAGGTTTCATAACTAAAACTGATTGAAGAAAATCGGATAAAAGTGCATTTATATCCGGATGATGATAAATATAAGACTTGTAATCATCGATTAATTCTTCCTAAAAAATAAAATATATTCTATCTGTATTTAATATTCAAACTGATGAGTAAGATATTTAGCTAAGAAATTTCACTGAAGAATATGAGAGAAAGTATTTATTTCAAGAAGGGAAAGCAATATACATCTACGGAGTCAAATTTTTTGACTTTTCGATATTCCAAAAACTTTTTTGACTAGTAGTAGTAATACTTCTTCATGAGAATGTCTCTTTGATATTTTTTAAAACTTAATTATGAGTCTATTAAGCAGTGTATTTTTGTTGATTGCTTAACATATGAAAAATAATCCTGTTGCTATGTAAGAGTTAAAATACTTGGCAGTTTTATCAACCTAACTTCAACTTCGATGGAGTTGGATTTCGGAATCGAATACAAGGCTCTAGGAAGCATTGACCTCCAAGTGATGGTTAAAGGTGAATTTTTTTACTTACACGTCGATCGATAAATCTCGACCGTAGTTCTAAATCATCTTCCCATTTAATTTGTTTTTTAGGAATTTCTGGTTTAGGTAAATATTCATCTATTGAAACAAAAAAAAAATTGAAAGAGAAAAATTAATAAAAAAAAATGAAACTGTTTTGATAAGTTTTACCGAATTCTTCTGCTGTCGGTAATGTTCTTGTTTTCATTTTAATCGGTGAACCAACTTGATATCGAGAGATGAGATGTCTATTTACGTATGGAAATAATCAATACTATTAGAAATAGAAAATTTTTACCCATCAGTACTAAAATAACTTTGCCATGCAACTGGTAATGCATTTGGTTTTGTTTCAAATATTTGTCTTTGTATACCCCATGCTTCAACATCTTTTCCATTGATATTAACTTGTTGTGGACCGAGTGATGTCTATTGAAAAAAAAAAATAATTATTTTCATAGGAAAGAAATTTTTATTTACATAAACATTACGACTTAATTCAGATGATGAATCAAGTGAAAGTAATGTGACTTTTTCTGGCATATTACGTTGAATCATTAAACGTTGAAGTATAAGATTAGCGCCTAGTGTATAATACATAATCATATGAAGCCAAGTAAAAAAAATTAATATTTTTTTACCTTCTAAAATAAGTCCATGCGCTTGATTTTTTGGAATACGTTTTGTTTCTGTTGTTTTTTTCTAAAAGAAAAATATTTAAATATAGATTGAATCGTCTAACAGATTGTTTTTAACGAACTTTTCCTTCTTCATTAGTTATTGTAATAACATAATCTGTTGACTCTGAAATAAAATCAACGATTCGTGTAATAGGACTTGGCAACTAAATTAAAGCATAAATATCTTTTGTCGTAGTTCTTTATTTTGATTGACATACTTTGACATATTCTGTATGCTCTTGTTGTACAGTAACAAGTTCTTTCGTCACAACTGCTCGTACTGTTGTTCCACAAGGAACATCATCAATAGTTGCTTGACTAAAATCGAAAAAAGGCATGATTTTATTATTTATTTGAATAGTTTTCAATAAACCTATTAGCAATAACTTGAATACAATCATGAAGATTACCATAATTTGTTTTTGTTAATTTAACTTCAAGTGATCCAACATCTGTATTATTTGTTAATGAACAAATTAATGTGTCATCATATAAAATTGAGTTTAAATCATAGTTAACTATGAATACATAAACTTTTCAATCAGATAAAATATTTTCAAATCAATTACCTAAACTACGTAAATATTCAAGAGAACTATTTTCTGCAGACACCATCACTACAAATTAAACGAACTATTTTTTTTTCATACTATTCAGACATAATTATAATAGTTTCTTAGACAATAACCTCTTTTCAATAAAATTTCTTTTTCAAGACCAGCGATAGATGTCTCTCTATCAAGTAAAAATTCTTTTATTTTTAATTTAACATGCATATGAAACACATATTTTACGTTCATGAAACAGATGTAAATGGTCTGTAAATAAATAAATAACGACTGCACCGATTAATGAACCTATTTGTGTTAATACACCAAACCAAAATAAACCACGATGACCAGATTTACGCCGAAAATAATTACCAAGTAAAACACGAATAAAATATAATACACAATATTTCAATACCCAAATAATAGAGATCAAAAGTCGACCAATAAATTGATCAACTAATGGTGAACAAGGTGAAAGTTTAGCAGCAATAAATGTATATGCAAAAAGGCCAGTGCCAATAACAGTAAGAATATATATGTACCGAGGACGTAAATTCGGAACTAATACACCAAGAAATGACATGAGAGGATATGCAAATTGGCAAGCTATTATTGTATGATGATAAACTTCGATTGAATAAGGATAAAGAGAAAAGCCTATAAATAAAGTTTTTCATAATAAAAGAATAAATATTGAAATTTAAAAAAATCAAATATACTTTGTATACTTGGAGTAGCACCTAAATAAAAGAATTCGAATTAGAAAATGACACAAGAAATTTTCGATTGATTTTACCAATAATAAGAATACTTGTCCAAAAACAGAGAAATAAATATATTCCATGCTCTGAAAGCCAAAATTCCTCTGTGGTCATTTGACATTCAGTTTCCATTGCGTCCTTGTATTCAATAATATCTAAATCAATATTAGTCTTTTCGACTGTACTCAATTCAACAACTGGTCTAGCATCTCTAAAAATGAAATAATTTTCAAATGATAAAGAAAAAATATCAATGCAAACTTTAGATTCAAAGAATCCTTTGATTTCGTATCTTGTTTTCGACCCATTCGTGTCAGACAAAGAGTAATAAATGAAAGAAGTGACGCTAACATTATCACTGATAATGCTAAAAAATATGTTTTAACAGAAAATCGTGGTGGAGAATTGTATTCAATTAATGTTCCATTTTCATTTTTTATACACGATGTTTGACCTACACCTTGTGCTATGCCTAATAAAGCTGGAAATAAACTAGAAAGTGCTTCGCCAAGAAAATAAGCATTAATATAAATTGGTTCATAACGATCAAGAAATGGTAAAAATGTTACACTTGATGTACAATCAACAAGTGATAATGTTAACGAAAATCCCATTAAATAACTTGAGTGTGGAGTGTTATTAATTATGGTTGTTTTTTGCCATACAAAAGCAAGAATAACCAAAACAACAGTACCTGTTGTTAATATAAATAAATTTGCAGGAATTTCATAAGTAACACCACCACGAGAAAGTCGTCGAACAACAGCAATAATCACTACACCAATATTGGCCAGATTGGCAACAAGACCCATTATAGCTGGTAAACCCCATCCTTCAGGTAATTGATCGACAATTAGTGGAAATTCAATCCATACACCAGATAGATTAAGCCATGAACCAACGACAAATAAAACGACAAGCGTAGAGACAAATATAGTCTTGCATTGTGGTAAAGTCCACATCACATGTATGTAACTAATACAAAATACATGTACAATAATCTATTGCGAAAAGTTGAAATGACCTTTTTTTTTATAATAAGAACTTTATCTATGATAATGTCGAAATATGTTTGTAGTTGTGCTTTTATATTTTGTATGTTAAGGTTAAAACTGGATGATACAACACCATGGATAAAGAAGAAAAAAATAGACACTCATTCACTTGCAGTCAAATGAGATGATTCTATTCGTTTTAGTATTATCACTAACGACCAAACAAACTAGTATCTCTTATTTTTGCATAATGTTAACTAATAAGCCATAATTTACTGCTTTGGAAATCAAATATACTTCGATCTTCACATCAATTTTATTACAAAGATTTTGGTCAAGAATATTCTTTCAAAATTTTCTATATCACACTTCTGAAAACCAAATTGCATCTAATTAGATAAGTAATTGTAAGGAAATTATTTTCTTTCTCATATTCTTACCGTTTGACAAAAAGAAACACGATTGAGAAATATTTAACTAATTTTTTTTGTACTGATCGACCATAAATTAACTATTCAAATAATCCTATTTACTTGCTTTTGAATAAATAGAAAAACGAAGTTAACAAGCAACCGATGGGATTGTGTTAGCTAGGGATGCAACAGTGATGATCATGTACCCTCACCGATCCGAACTGACAACCACTATGAGTTGGTATGAAATCGATGAATGTCGATGCATAGTATACAAGGGTACTCACTCATGTGCAGCAGTGTACATTCACGTGTATACTGATGAATAACGATGCATATCGGTGAGTATCCTTGTATACTATGCATCAATGTGCATCAATATAGACCGATATTAACCAGTACACGCATATATATCCGCGAACATCGGTGTATAATATAGTGTATAGTATACAGGCATACTTACCGATGTTCACCGATAAACACGTGACTATCGGTGCATATGGATGCGCATGAATGATTACCATTTATCGATGACCCGTACTCGTCGGTGGACCGCTTACCGACTGACCGATTATTGTCATCGTTGCATCCCTATTATTAACTTGTCATTTGACGGCGTTCGTATGAGCATTAGTCCATATGAATGAGCTATGAATCAGAAATACTTATCTTTGCAATCAAGTGCAAAAGATTATGCTTTTTTTAATACATAATCAATCATTGATAATGCTCATAGACATAGATGAGAAAAGAGCATATACAGTGAGAGTGAAGATCAGCGTGACCACTAATGTTTGGATACGATCACGATCGTGACTGTAAGGCATGAAAATTCTATTGATTTTTATTAGTGTGATCTGTTACAAGACGACTATCCATAGTTGTGATTTGTTATTCTTGATAGTAGATCCGTTGAGACCGTTATTTCTTCCAATGTGTTCTCATTGTTAGTCGTATTCTATTCAAACTTTCACTGTTAAGAAATCTTATTTAATTACAATAAAACTTTATCAGAAAAGTATAAGATGGATCTTAATATAAATTATGATAAATAACAGAAGATATGAAGTTAAGAACTAGTGTTTGTAAGTTAAAAATAGTTTTCATATAGCTAAATTAAAAGCTTTTCTTAATCAACCTTTGACCATGGCCAAGACCGTGAACGTGAGTCACAACCATCACGCTGATCTCTAAATGGCAAAGACAAAAACTGATAGAAGAAGTCTATATTTATTACTATCATCTGTTTTAATAACTGATTCATAATGTCAACCCCGACACAACGTAAAAAAGAGAAAGAAAATCAATTGATATAGTTCAACATCTTTGACTTGTGGCAGATGAAAAATTGTCAACAAACTTAGTCTTATGATCATTTTGATTACACATTTTCCTCTGAGAATAACTCCGAATATAATTTAGATTTGTTCTATCTTGCACGTCGCAATCGCACGAGGATATTAAGCAATTAGAATGATAATGTGTCTCTGTCGTATGGAAATGACATATTGTTTGAATATCACGAAGAACAATATATTATTGTTTTACGGATGTTCAGTTAGTTCCGTGTTCTGACATCTAAGGAAAAAAAGATATCAAATTTCAATAATCTAATTGATGACAAACGTTGATACTCAATGCATATGGATCAATATCGAACACTGCAGCGAGAAATATTGAAAATAACGGTTTGTTTGTATATTTTCATAACACACTTCAAAATAATCATCGGTAAATCTGTTTCGATCAACTTGTTCATCCAATAACAAAAGATTTTTCCGATGATAAACTGAATACTAGTTCAGTATCTATTATACTAAAGTGAAAAGAAATACAAGCGTTCAATCAAAATAAAATAAATATCGAGAAAAAAATCTGAATAATTAAACTCTTGCTGTAAAAACTCATGAAAACTAATCAAACGGAGGGTGAATCGATTGGATCCCAAAAATTCAAGTACGAAAGAAGAAAGCGGACTTATGATCTTGGCAGTATGATATACTTCTGTCCATTTTGACAAATTTCTCCATCTCTTCATAAATTCTAGAATAGATTAATCAAAGTTTATCGAAAGTAATCAAGATTCACTAGAATTCATCAAAGTTTGTTATGATTGGAAATCATAGGATTCGATTCTATTTTTTATTGATAAATTTATTTCGAATTCCACTGGATGCTAGTGATTTCAGTAACTATGAAAACCCAAGAGAATGCGCATCTTCTTTGAGTTAAGATTGTAATGAACTTTTATGGATTTTAATAGATTGTAATAAATTTCAATGAATTGGACTAACTCGGATGACATCTTTGTGCATTCGAATAAATCGTGATGCGCTTCAGAATACTCCGATTAGTTTAATGTGAATCTCTTCAGGACCTAGGTTTCTTTTATTCGTATTTGAATTCTCAAAAATCTAATAAAAACTACGAATTTCTTTCGAGTCATTATTGTCTTTTGACGTTGGACGTTTTCGTCTTGATCGATTTGATAAAATCCATGACTTTCATTTTCTTCCATGAAATTCAGGTTTAGATCTTTGAATAATTTCACTTTGTTTTATCTTGTAACTGGTGGTTCTACTGCACCAATAAAACAAGAAATATATAAGTAACGATTCGAGAGCTTCGCTTGTTACAAAATGACTATTATGTTGAATATCTGCATTTCTGGATGTCTACGTCAAATTTTGATTTTACAGATTGAGTTCATTTTTGATACTGAAAAATATTCGAAAAACATTCAACAAAGACAAAATATCAACATTACTAGTAAAAATATCTAAAAAACATTCAGACTTAATCTTACCTGCAAATTCAGATTGGTTATAATTACACATTTAGTGAGGACATGTGTGCAAATTGTAATGATGAAGAATAGGTTCGGACTTTTATAATCAAGTTAATCCATTCTCGAAACATTTCTCCTCATTAAATTCATATCTCATCTTCTAAATGATCTTCAGAGTCTTAAACCAATGTCGATTCAAGTTTCAAAACATCTGAGAGAAAAATAATAAACAAACTTTTAAAATAGATCTTCATTTTTTTTCTTTGAGTTTTTCGAGCATAGTCATAGTCAATAGGTTTTGAGCAACTTTCTTTTGTGCATAGAGATCAACCTATGAGTCAAGTTCTTATTCTAAAACATACAAATATTTTTTTTTTCGTTAATGGTCAGAAGTGACCATGGACAATATTTTCCTAATTGTTGTCTCGAGTATATTTCATAGTTTTGAATCTTTAACAGATGGGTTTGAATGATTACAAAACTTAAAAACTGCATAAACAAAATGCAATTATACTATAGAGTATTTGACGTCGACTAGCCACTCGTAGAGTAGAATAAAGTACAGAAAATCTGATGATTATATCTACGAAATAAATGTAAAGGAATTAACATCTAACAGTTAAAACATTTTAAATTTGTTTCATTAAAATAATATTAAATTGGACGAGTAAAGTATATAAGACTATTATTCAAGGAAAGAGCGAAATAAAACGTATCTCTAATCGATCATTGCTATAATACGTGATTATTCATCTTGTTGATTATAATCGGAAAGTCGATTTCTTTTTTGGCTCGCTCACCACTTTATATTAATCAATTTCATTGGTTGTTCAAAGATCAATATTTTTTAGTTCTTTTGATATATTCACTAAATGACGAAGAACTCAATAAGATAAACTAAACTCTTAACATATAAAAAAAATGATCTAATTAAATTTTGTTCCTAAAGAAATTGTCGACTGAGTGATTTAACAACAGAAAAAAATCTAAATATTATGAAATGAAATGATTTGCATATACTTTATACAGACGTTTTCTAATATGGAACGAAATTCAATGAACGCTCTCAATAAAAGCAATTCATCTATTCATCAAAGTCAACAATGAAATTGATAGAGAAGTACGAGAATATATAAGAAACAGTCTTTGGAAAATATTCAAATCGATCTCCAATTTGATCAATGTGTATGAATACTTTTTATAAACCTTATCTATTCTTTTATTCGTTTTCTATTAATGCACGCTAGACGTGTACAATGCTTATGTAGCCTGATTCATTAGAAACACTAACTATTTAAGATGTAGACAATCGACTCCATTTCAAACGCATTTAACATCGATAGATATTTTCATTCTTATTAAACCTTTTATTAACAATAGATATGCAAAATACATATATATTCACTTAATGGATTTTAGTTTATTTGTTCTCAATTTGATCGAGAAAAGTTATTGAAATATACAGTGAATCACAGCTGCAGTTGAGAATTTGAACCGAACAGTTAGCTTGATTATCGAAGCACCCTTATGTTCAGGTTAGGATATTTCCGAACATTATTAACTTTTTTCTAAAGACAATGTACTATCGTTCAGTTTTTGAATTCATTTGTTCTCTTATCTGTCGAATTATCATGACTAACCATGAATGCCTACATTTTCGTTTACTTCTACTTTGTAGTTTTATTAATAAACTGAAAATGAATGCATTCTAGAACGAACCTACACGTTCGAGTTCTGTGAGCGCGCTTAAATATACAGCAATAAAAAGCCTATGTTGATTTCTTACGAACAGCTTGCTCTTTACTATGAGTCAACTTGTTTCTGATTAGATATATCTGAAATCGTTTCAAATGTTTTTCGTCAAACTTTTATCTTAATACATTTTTATGAATAATTTATTTTGATGATGGTAAAAAAAAGACACCAATTTCAACAGTCAATTTCTCAAAATATTATTCTTTTCTTCTATATATTGTTAAATGTTGTTTCGAGTTATACTGTTTATGGATCAATAGTATCATTCGCTACTTTACGATTGATGTAAAAATTCATTCGTAATGATATAATTTCTGATACCATCGTCGAAAATTCTACGACCTTGAAATGTACGAATAAAAGATTGACTGACACAAAAAAACTGCTGACTATCATTCTTCCGCATTGCTTTATGTATATTGAATATTGTTCTGAAGAAAAATTTTTGTTTTTATTTTAAAAAAATTAAAAAAAATCTTGGTATAAATAAAGAAGTAAAACATATGAATCTCAAAATAAAATATTCATTGATGAAACTTCTGGATTGGTAAGTGATGACTCAAACAGTTTTCTTCCTATTTTTACATCAAAACACTCTAACGACGAATTTTAGTATTCTATTGAAATGGAGTTGAATCATCTGAATAATATGTGACACAGTCAAGAAAAAAAAAAACCATTTTCTTTGTTCTTTCATTCTTCATCCAGGCATCACCAATATTCAGTTATTATACACGATGAAATAGTTTTCAATGCATTATACGATTTTTACCATAATATGTTTTATATTTTTTCTCTATATGTAGTCCAATCTAAATTGTCTTTTATAATAACAAGAGAATAAAGAGCGAATGTAAGACGGCGAGAGATAACCAATAGATGCTATCGTTCTGCTCAGAGAAACAATCTAGACTATAGTCAAAATGTTATGATTCATTTTTTTCTTCGTTTTTTTTTCTTTCTCGGTCCGTCTGTTCTGTCACCGTTATATAGGCATTGAGCGTGGTTTAGTTGCTTATACTAGTGGATGGTCGTAAACGAGAAAGACATAAGATATTCAAAGTATGAGTGGTTTTATTAGAATGAATTAGTTGATTATAATCAGTGACTTCATGGTGTTTTTTATTTATAGTTTGATTATCGCAATTAGTGATCATTAAAAATGACCACAACTATGGATATTGCAGTTTGTCTTGACTGTTCATCATCGATGACATTCTATTTAAATAGTATTCGTTTAAATATTCTTTCAATTGTTAAAAAATCAATAATCGAACATCAAAGTGATGTCCGTATGGCATTAATTGAATTTCAATCACATACCGATGATTGGGTAACAAATATACATCCATTTACTTCATCAATGGATTTATTTCAAGAATGGCTCAATGCTGTTCGAACTGAAGGAAGAAATTCAAATGAATGTAAAGCAATTGGTAAAAAACAAAAATAAAATTATGTTTCATAAATAATAAATTTTTGTTGTTGTTGAATATTTTAGTTGATGCACTTGATGCATCTTTAACACTTGACTGGCGTCCTAATGTAAGTAAAGTTCATTTTCTGTTTTCATTAAATAAATGAGTTTGTTCTTTTTCGCTCTATTTTTAAAGACTAATGTTAATCGATATCATGAAAAACTTGTAATATTGATTACTGATGGTCCTCCTTGTAATTTTCTTAATGATGAATGTTCTTTTAATAGTAAAGATCTTTGGAAAATATCAGATGAATTTGAAAAACAAGATATTACATTAGTTATTATTGGCATTGAACCTAGTGTTGTTGTTTGTGATGATTTTTATTGTGCATTAGCTAATAAAACAGGTATAAAGAATTATCTTTGTTTTATATTTTAAAGACAACAAAATTAGTGACAATTTAGGCGGTGAATATCTTCCATTGATCAATGCTTCACATGTTCTTTCTTCTGTTATAAAACGAGCCATATTAGAAGAAGAAACACTTGCACAATTATTTCGTCATTCTGATATTCGTGTTAATATTGAATATAATTCTTTATATTGTTATTCATATGTTGAAAAACGAGCACGTTTTATGATTGAATATTGTCAAACAATGACTGATATTCGAAAATGGTTGTTTACATATCGTTATCAACCAATTGAATTTATTATTGATAAAATCGATGATGATGATGATGATTTTGAACCTCATTCTCCATCATCGAATAAAGATTATTTTCATCATTTGTTATGTCAAAATGTAAACATTATGGCTTCAACACCAATAACTGATGATGAAGGTTATCGAACAAGATTGCCGACGACGGCATCAACTGATTCAAGTTTTATACATATTATTGGTTCGCCTATTTCTTCATATCGTACGGATTTCGATTGGACTAGTGAAATTGATGATGAATGCTTTTAAGAACAAATTTTTTTATCCGTTAGTTTTTCTTTTTTTGCATACTCGACTTTCTAATCTTATACAGAAGTATTCAAGACTTTTTATGATAGACCTAACATTTTCTTTCTTTCTCTCTCTTTTTTTATTCTTTATATTTTAATTCATTGAATTTATTTCGTTCTGTTTTGGTTGTACATTCATATTAAGGCTAAGTCTTCTTCTATTTCTTTAATTAATATATTTAGGTAAGAAGATATGCCTTTCGGTTCTTTTGATTTATTGATTTTTCCATTTCATTCTTTTGACGAATGTTATTTTTTGTTGTCAGAATCTTTGCACTATTTAGAATGTTTCGTTTTTCTAACCTTTTTCTTACTGTTACAGATGTTCTCGTTTGTGTATCTACGTAGTTATATATATATATATATCGATTAACACTTGTGCTTTGTTATTGACATTTTATAAACACGATTCCGTGTAAAAAAAAAAAAGAGAGAGACAAAAAAAAATTTTTTTCAATGATTCTATTATTCTCAATCTCACGAAGAAAGAAAAAAAAATAAATTTTAACACTTTGAATCAACAATTGATTGACTTATAGATATGTAAAATTTTTATCTATTATGATGGTGTGAAAAGAAAAGAAAAGATAAATGAATTGATTTTTCATTTATTTTTGTTTTTATTCAATATTTTTCTAATTGATTTACTGCTGTGTGTATTTATATAAGATTTTATCTATATGGTTGATCATGATGATGTCTATAGCTTTTTTTTTTTTTTTGCAATGGTTGATTTCAAATGCCTATTTCTATTGTAAATATACAGATATCGAGAACATAGAAGAGAATCTGTCATTTTCGAAAAGAATAAACAATTTTAATAGAAACATTCTAACATGATATTAATAGTCCATGAAAATTTTTTTAATTTTCTCATGAAATTTATTGAGTTGAAAAATATCAAAACTGACAGTTTTTTAGCTCATGACAAACACTATGTCATTCTTTACAATAAAATGACACTTTTTTTTCTTCAAATAGTCAAGTGCATTATGTATATTAATAGAAAGCTGCTTTTCAACATTATATTATGAATCATTCTTATGAAAATGATTCATCGAATTAGTCAAAGACAATCATGAAAATGTGTGGTTGTCGGTCTATGTAATCAGAATTGTTTTCCTTCTTTTTTTAATCAAAATATTGAATAAAACGGCAATTATGAAATATGCCAATAATTGTTTTAATTAAGAAACGAAGTGTACCATTTTATATTGTCGATAATACTGATTGGAGTAAAAGAGAAAAAAATAAGAATGTAGTCGATTTATTTCATATAAAGCACATTAACTGACTGTTTCTGAATGACGATATGAAAATCATGACTTAGTTGTTGTTCTAGAGCATAGTAGATAGCTTCATTTACTGACAAATATGAGGAATAACATATTTATGTTATAATATTTAGTAGAAAAATTTACTGCGAATAACATACAATCAAATGAAACTTCGTCATTTTATATTCTATTGCTGTTCTTCTGTGGGGAAAATCATAAAAAACTGACTATTTATCATTGCATCATACTTTTTAGACATGACATAGACCCATGATGTAGTATATTCCGTCGAATATATATATATAAATATATATGTATTCATGAAACATTGACGGCTGTTATGCCTGATTTTAAAAAAAAGAAGAAAGAAGTCGTCGTAATTCTATTTTGAGTAATACTTATCTTTACTAGAATAATGTTGGTTCTTGAAGTATCGTTCAGTGCATGTGATTAATATTTTGCACTCCTCTCTCGCTCATTTTAACTACTAATTTTTGTATCTTCCAGGTCGAACAATACAAGTATTATGTAAATGTCGAGTGAAATAAGAACATATGTTGTCCTATATTTTTAGGCGTAGACTCTCATTTTCTTTCTTTGGCTTCGCAGTTTCAGACTTTGATTTTCGTTCTATCTGTCTTCCGTAAAGCTCGTTTGCTAGTAATATTATTGCCTGACAAGAGTCAACAGATATTATATACCTATTTAAGTTAAATTTATTATTTTTAATAGCTAGTTTTTATTTTTCAGTTTATATTAATTATGCTACAAGATTCAATGAATGAGTCGATGGATATCGCTTTTCTTCTAGTTACTATGAAATCAATGAATTTTTTGCTTTCTGCAGTTAAAAATACGATTTCATCTATTATAAATCCTTTAATAGAAAACAATTGTGATATTCGTTTGGCATTAGTTAAATATAAAACTGACGATGACTCTAGTCTATCGATAGTTCATTCTTTTACAAAATCAGTCGCCACTTTTAAACATTGGTTTGCTACTGGTCATGGATCAGTAGAACAACATACTCAAGATGGAGCTATAGCAATCCGTAAGAAGGACATTGTTTCTTTATTATTATCATAATTTTTCTCACTAATATTGAAGATGATGCTTTGCAAGAAGCTCTTAACCTTGATTGGCGTACAACGGTAAGTAAACGCTCTCTCTCTCTCTCTCTGTCTATGATAAAATGTATTTTCATTATTTCTACAAACAGGATAATGATCGATTTCATGAAAATATTGTATTTTTGGTTACTGATGGTTTTCCCTGTCGAAATTTAGTTAATCCAACAGAAGTACAAGATGATGATTGTCCATGTGCTTGCGATGATCTATGGGCAATCTCCAATGAGTTCGTCAATCGCAATCTTACATTAGTAATTGTGGGTATTGGTCCAATCGTTGGTATATGTGATAGTTTGTATGGGGCTATAGCTAAAAATACTGGTAAATGAATTCTTTTGTTTTTAGTATCATAGTTTTGTTCTTATCTACCTTTTATACTCAGGTGGAGAATATGTTCCGTTAACAAATGCTAGTCATGTTTTATTTTTGTCGATTCAATCAATAATAACACAAGGATATACATTGTCACAATCATTTCGTCATATAAAGGAAGAAGAATTTGAAAAAAATTCATCATATCATCATTCAATCATACAAAAACAAGATCAATCTGAAATCAAACATTGTCAAATAATGGCTCAACAAGGAGCATGGCTACTAGATCATTTTCATCATGTTAATTCTTATTGATAATCACACATAATTTTTTGTTTATTATGAGACAGTAAAACAAATTATTAATAGTAATTTGATTACTATCTACAGCTTGTTAATACCAGTGGCGGGTTTAGAGGGAAGGCACTGGAGATGATCGCCCCTCTCTTTCGAGATATTTTTATATTTTTTCAACAGAATACATCAAAATATGAGTCGATACGACCTCTAACGGACTTCAAAACATATTTTATCGTCATAGTCGTTCCACTTTTGCAGCATTCTAAATTCGCCACTCGTTAATGTTGATACTTTTTTTCTTTCTTTACTTTTATGAAAAATATAAAAAGAATGATTGGATCATTTGCAATACATGCCTATTCACAAAAAACAGCTGGTGCCATCTATAAAAATTCTTCATCTGATTAATAGAATATTTGTATTCATATATTAGTTTCTATTAAGTATTTAATTTAAATAAAGAACTTTTTCTTATCATTGAAACAAAGTTTTCATCAATTCATCGAGGATAATAATGAACCAATCAAACTTATCTTGAAGATGATGTTGTTTATTTGTTACTATTCCATTGCATTTATTTATTCCTTTTTAAACGAAAAGAAGCGTATTTGTCTTTTTCGATATTTTGATTTGAAAATGAAAATATTTTGCTTTAGATCGCATTAGGCAAATATGCCACGCGTTCCGCTTGTATACAACAAGACCTATTCGACGCCTCGTCGTCCATATGAAAAAGAACGTCTCGATCAAGAACTTGAACTTATCGGTAAATTTGGTTTACGAAATAAACGTGAAGTATGGCGTGTTCGTTATACATTGGCCAAAATCCGCAAAGCTGCTCGTGAATTATTAACACTCGAAGAAAAAGATCCAAAACGATTATTCGAAGGTTTGTTGTATAAGAAAAAAACATTTCCAAAAGAAAAAATTTATTATTTAAGGTAATGCTTTACTTCGTCGTCTCGTTCGAATTGGTGTACTTGATGAATCGAAAATGAAGCTCGATTACGTGTTGGGTTTAAAAGTCGAAGACTTTTTAGAACGTCGTCTTCAAACACAACTTTTACGTCTTGCTCTTGCTAAAAGTATTCATCATGCCCGTGTACTTATTCGACAACGTCATATTCGGTAAAATTGATAAAATTGAAGATTAATAATTCCTTTTTTCAATTATTAAATAGTGTACGAAAACAAGTAGTCAATATTCCATCATTTATTGTACGACTTGATTCGCAAAAACATATTGATTTTGCTCTTCGTTCACCATTATCCAGCGGTGGTCGACCAGGTATTTATTTATAAGAACCTTATTTTTCTTAGTTACATATTCTTTTCTATTTTTTTCTTTCTACAGGTCGTGTTAAACGAAAAAATATGAAAAAAGGCGAAAAGGGTGGCAATGATGAAGATGCCGATGAAGATTAAACTTAATGCAAATATACATACACACAAGCGAAGAAATTTTTCAGCGAGACAGTCATAAATGACTATCATCTTTCTTTTTTTGTTTTTTTGTACTTGTGTTGTATGTATTCTTGTTTTGTCGACTTAATTGTCATCAAATTCAAGAGAAAGAAAAAAAGAAGAAAATAACCGATGTGTTCTCTGAATAGAGAAGAAAAGATATTAATCATTCAGAATTCTTTATTTGTAAACATCTTTTTAAAAAAAAGAAACGACTATACAGATTGATTACGATCAAGTAAAAGCTTGAGTCGAATATTTCATGTAGAAAATAGTATTTAGCAAAGAAGTCTTAAAAAACATCTTGGTCTGATTACAGAGAAAAAGTTCATAAAAAAAGGATCAATTGGTGTGTGAAATTTTTTTAAAAAGCTTTCTCTCGTTTTTTCCTGATGTAGAATAAGTATGTAGTTTTTTTTGTTATTCGGCTTGTCCACGTAACGCGACACTTCGCTGATCAAGTTTCGAAAAAATTTTTTTTCGAGTTGGACAAATCTGAATGAGTTACTAGATGCAGTTTTTAACGCTGATTACGAATTTGACATTTATTTTGTAAAAAAGTTAGGTTTTAGAATCGAAAACCGGGTTTTAAACTTGTGAAAAATCATATTTTGAATTTTTTAACCAAAACAATTTTTGAAAAAATATTGAGAGACATACCATTCGATGCAGAATTTAATTCTCTACAAAATGGCCTATTTAGTTTTGACTTTCGTAAGTAAAGACAAATTGCAGACTCTTACACAGTTTCCAACTTACTGTCCGGTTTATGAGGTCTCGGATCGATGTATCAATCTCATTCTTATGTAGAAGANTGTAGCCCGTTCAATTCTGAATCTAATGGTATAGTTTTCAAACGTTTTCTCTTCTTCCACAACGGCAAAATCGATAAAATACAAAAAGTGCCTTAAATTTTTTTCTGCTGGAAGAAAACAGTTTCTGCTATAAAAACTTAACCAGTTCACCGTTGATGTTCTCGATACAATACATTTGTAGCTCGTTCCGAGAGCTATCAAAATCACTATTTGGATGCCCATTAAAAGGGATCTCTAATGAAAAAAAAAACGAAAAACAAAAAGTGCCTTAAACTTTTTTCCGCCACTCTATTTGTAAATCATTTTAATGCATATCATTGTTATCATTATTTTACATTTCATTACTTGCATTTGAACAATGATTTGAACTCAATAAATACTCTAATCTATACTGAAGTCTACCATTCAACTATAACTTTCGAATATTTAAATCTTGTCACACCATCGATTACTAAGTATTCGAAAAATTCAAACATTTGTCAAAGAGTTTAGTGTTTTTTATAATTGAATATAAGAACAAACTCTAAATGTTCTTGAATAACAATGGAAAATGTGTTTTCTAATATCTATGTAGTGTTATAATTGGCAATGTAAACAATAAAGATATCAGAAATGAATTGCACACAGAGAAAACACACTCACTTCGCTGAATCTGATGAGTCTCTATGTATGTGAAGTTATTATGTCTAGGGCATCTACTTTATTCTTGCCATCCATTATGTTCATTTGATCTTGACAACTATCTATCTCTTTATGTACTCTATTCAATCCAAAGTCTACGTGAATGAGCCATAGCCAGAAATATAAACAATAAACTATACGAATCGATCAGTATAGATAAAATGAACCTACTGATAAAAATGTACTGATATACAAAAGAATGCATGCGAATCAAAGATTATTGATCATCTATGACATGATTACTGTTATTATTACTGATAGAAAGAAGTTTTCTAGTTAATTAAAATAAAAACAAAACAAATGTTAAAAGTCAGGAATGCATCTACAGAATTTAGAAAACCCATGAGGAATGTGTGTTTGTCTTGTCAATATTTATCACTTACTTAGATAGACGAGTACAGAAGGAATACATTGAGATCATCACTAAGAGATGGTTGGCAAAATATGTCATCAAGTTTAACAATAATATTATCATGTATATCATTGTTGTCTTTCTTCATTGAATGATTATAGTTAATCGTAAATAAAAGAATAAATACACGATTACGGAGTTCAGTTAATCTTTCGAAGTTTGACTTTTTATGCTCAGTAGATTTTTAATAAACAAAATGGCTTCTGCTTATATTTACTGATTTTATCAACAAAAATATAACTTTGATGATGTTCAAGAGTATCTTATCACATATGATTTACATGAGAAAAATTTAGCTGAGTCTTGATGAAGACTATTTCAATGAAACGATCAATCCCATAACAAAACAAGCTATCATAACAAATTTTTAGAAAAGACATCGTAAGAATTCAATTAGTATTTATTCAAACATTCAATAATAACACTGAAAACAATAAAATAATCTAATGTAGTATCATATCTTAAAACCATGACTAATAACATAAATTACATAAATCAATGTTTCTTCTCCCAAAAAAAAGGATATGAATAGAAATCATTTTGGGTATTTTGCAACTCACGAAGTTTATTGTCAATTTTTTGCATGATTTGATAGAAAGAGATAATAACAGAATGAAGAAACATCAATATAAATATGAATATGAACAATGCAAATTTATTGAAACACGAAAATGATGTTTTCATTATTACTTTTGTTATTTCTTCTATTTTTTTTCCAATATATATCGTATTAAAAATATCATTATGAAATTAAGATAGAAAAACGTGATTTCATTTGCATCATTTAATAAACAACATTTCATATTCGATGATAGGAATAAATTTTTTAAGTCACAAAACCATTAGTTTTCTTATAGAAAGTTTTATCTATTTTTTATTTATTTGATTTTCATGGTTTTCGAAAAATGAAATCTTTCTTTTTAGTTTTTATCAATATTTTAAACAAATCTTCCATGTAAGATTTTCTTGAAAACTAATAGATTCAGATAGAAACCTGTCGATGTATTAGATCTAATAGCTTATTAAAAAAACATTATTGACATCTGTTGTTGTTAGTACATCCCTTCACATTTTATTTTAAGAACGTTAACTGATGATAATAAAATATATGTGATTACAAAGGCCAAATAAAAAGAAAAGAACAAATTATCTGATGCACCACCAATACAAAAAAACCAAAAGAGGATACCCTTCGCATCATTATTATATTTGAATATAAATGTATATATATATATATATGAATGGACTATTTCTTTTTAAGATTTCCACTTGTAACTAATTTTTGATCGATATTATTAAGTTGAGTTTGAAGTGAAACAAGATTCGATTCAAACGTTGTTTTTAACTAAAAATAAAATAAAGAATAATGATATTTATTTAAAAAGGCTTGTCAACGCAGTCTCTATGGAGCTAACATGTGGAACTCATATGTGTTTGCTAGTTTCATGATATTAACAAAAAATACATTGAGTGAAAAATGTCTAGCAGACTTTCGTTGGTTTACAAGAATAAACAGAATTTTTTCTTCTTTGTTTTACCAGTACTCTACCTCTTGTTTGCCTTATTGTTATTCATTTTCGTATCCTGTTTTTCTTAGTTTAAAGTAATTACTCTAACTATTGGTTTAACTGACAAGTAAGCCTATTACACAGATCCATTATATCTCATCAAGTCTCAATACACTCATATATCTTGATAAGCTCAGAAATGTTGATGTCAACTGTTTTCCAAAGTTATAATTTGATGAGTTGACATTTTCTATATCGATTACATGACAACTGTGGTAAATCAATGCATCATCGTTGACATCTTAAATATAAGATTTTATCTGCGCAAAAACCAAAAACTGCCGTATTTAGAACATTCACCAACGTATTCCAAAAGAGTTGCGATTTTCACTTTTAGAAAAAGGAGGAGATGAAGAGAAATCGAATTGTATAGTAATGTTCTCTCAACCTGGCTTTTATAAGGTTTTCAATCAACCTTTTTGGAAATGTTTGTTCCCTGTAAGGTGGCTATAATGAATTCTCAATTATCAGGTTTGTATAGGAATTGTCAGTGGAGGATCTAAAAAGTAACGGAAGCCTTAGATTTTTATATGTAGTGATTTAGAAGTTATAAATATGCTAGTCAAAATTCTCGGTCGATTTTTCAAACGATTGATGCAGAAAACATCACATTTTTGCTTTTGTTGTCGTTAAAATGAACCATTTTTCGAGCACTTTTTTTTTTTTTATAAATTCGATTAGGAAAACATCTTAGAATAACTCTTAATATATGATTCGATGCGAGTTCATCTTCCCTTTCCAATGATGAGAAGTGCAGCGCTTTAGCTACTGTTTTTCTTAAATTGGGTATTAGAACAGTCAAAATATTACTGTTAATACTGTTCATTACTTTTTTCCGTTGCTACGAAACCCTGGAAGAGGAACCTAACGCCTGTTGACATGAAAACGATCAGATGACCATTTGCCTGACCGTCTTTGCAGAGAAGATATATTCATTGGCTTCTGTCCTTTGACCCCCGTTAGCATGTGAGAAGAGCTATGAAACTCCGAGTTAAAGCTTACACTCACTATACTTTTTTTTCAAAAAATATAATGTGAGTTTCACAAAAAACTCATTTAATTTTTACTTGTTTTAAAAGTTGATCATTTGCATTAAGTGATGTTTTTAATGCTTGTTGTTCAGCTTCATAATGTGATAATGTTGTGCTGAATTGAAAACCTAAATATAAGAAAATATAGAAGAGTTTTTCGAATGTCAAATGTTTTTACCCTGTTGATGAAGTTCATTAAGAGCTATTAAACGTTGTTGAATTATTGGTAAACTAGCTGCCATTGATTCCCAACGTGACATCATATCGAATAATTCTACAGCCTATAATTAAAAATTAAATAATACAATAGAATATAATTCTTCTTTTTTTACTTTGCTTTGTTTATCTTGGTCGTCAACAAGTGTTTTTTTGTCATTAATTGCATTTAAACGTGCAAGAACATTTGCTAATTTCATATCAATATGATCAACATTTGTTCCATCAAGTAAATTAATACGTGTTGTTAATTGTTCAAGTGAATTCTTAAAGAAATAAATAATAAATTAAATAAGTTTTCAAATTATTCTATTTACTAATAAAGATTTCGATTCAATCTAAAATAAGAAAAACAAATGACTAGAATATATATACACAAATTATCATTACTGGTTGTTGTTCATTAAGGCCAACTAAATTTTCAAGTTTCGATATTTTTTGTTCGATTTCCGAAAGCTAAACATCGATAATTGATTAACAAATTTTCCTTTCCAAAAAAAAACCTATTTTACTTGAAAAGCTGATGTTGATGAACTTGCAACTGTTGCTGGATTAATATATAATTTAAATGTATCAGAATTATTTTGTCCTGTATTTGTCTGTTTTGCTTCTTGTTTCGATGCTGCTAATTTTGTAAGTAATGAACTAAAATTGAATATAATTAAAAATTTGTCCTATTAAAATCTGTTAATTATTAACCTTGTATCACGTCCATTTAAAAGAAATTTAGCTCCATAAACTTGAGATGTATGTTCTTGTAATTGTTGTATATGTTGAACAACTACATTTAAATTTTCACTTTCTTCTTTATTCAAACCTTCTTTTGATGCCTAAAATATAGATAAAAATATAAATAGATTAAAAATATAAAATCTATTTTAATATTTACTCGATTAAATTCTTCTTCTAATTCTTGTAATTCAGCCATTAAACGTTTATAACGTTCAATTGGAGTTTCAGTTTCATGTTCAGCATACTAGTTTAAAATCAATAAGAATATAAATAAATTAGTGTTTTATCGAGATTTTCTCTTCTGGAGAGGTTATTTAAAATTCTCAGATAGAAAACACTTATTGTTCGAACCACCGAAACATAGTATGTGACACAATAACCACAAATTTTGGAAGGGCGCTATCCTATTGTTCCTAGAACCTTGCTTTGATGTCATTGTTAGAAGTGGTCGGAGCTCTCTGAGCTTTCTGCCAGCAAATAATATTGAAAACTAGAAATTTTTTTGAGTGGTGAATTTTATTCTTTGATATTCATTACCCCCAAACTGATGTATTTCGAAGGATCGATTCATGTCTGTCTCCTTAGGACTGCACAAAGATGAAGAAAAATCGAAATCAAGGTTGCCTTCAACTTCTCATGGTTACATAGGTCTTGAAGAGACACAAATTGAACTCCGAAAATATATAAATTTGTACAGTGAATAGTAAAGAATGAAAACTTATAATTCAAAAAAATCGCTTTTGTTAAATCTGATTTATTAGTAAGACATCTAGTTGACTTCGGTGCAAGTCTCTACTGGACTCTCACGCTGGATAAAACACTGAAAAAGATTATTTATTTACATTTTGATAAATGCCATGTTGAACATAACCACGGGCTTTAATCGAACTATCAGAAAAATCTAGAAGGCAGAATGAATCAAAAAAAAATATATATACACTTTGCTGAATATTTCAACATACTGGCTGCTTTGCCATTAAGATATTTTCCATTAAATGTATCATGAACTTCTTTTGCATTAATATCAAATTGATTAACAGCATCTGAATGATCATGTCCAACTTCATGAAATTGTTCATTTACTGGATAATCAGGTGTTTCAAAACAATCCGGTTGATCATTAACCTATGATAAACATATTTTAATTATATAAAAATTTCATTTTTATCATACTTACAATGCCAGGTAAATTAACATAATCAAGTTTTTTCATCATATTTATATCTAGAAAACAAAGTCATTCACTAATACAACAAGGACAATACGCAAAGCGTGTTAAAACAAAACATCTTATTGCTGTTTGGTCGTTTTTTTTATCTGCATAAAAAGCAAAGCAACACATATGATCATTCATTCTCAACAATAAACCAAATACAGTAAATACATATCACGTGTTGTATGATGTATAGTATATGTATTAAATATAAAGAGTATCATTTGGGATAAAAGAACAAACCAACGGTGATCAATGAAAATGAACATTATTTGAATAATTAAAAGTATAATTTGTAATGAACATAACAGGAATGGAAAAAATAATGGTCGACTAAATAAAAACGAAAAACGTGTGTGACACATATTACCGGGTTCAGCAACTGTTGAACAATTATTTGAAGAACGATATATATGTTGTTTATATTTAACGATTGAATTTGATGGATATGCTAGTTGATGTTTTTCATCCCATAATGGTATCATAAGTGTATTATTATTATTTGTTAAACATTGCCATGAACCAAGATGTTTTCCATTACGATGAAAAACAGTTAATAATTCCAAAGGAAGATAATGACTTGTATAAATCATAATTAAACTAAGAAATAAAATAAAACCATATTGAAGAAGAAGAGTTATGTCTAGACGTATATAATGTGTATTACAAAAAGCTACTGGAACAATGCAAATATAATAAGTTAATAAAAATGATGAAAATAATATATGTCGAATACGTTGATGAAATTCAAGATTAAGACAATCAGTTTCATAGCGTAAATCACATGCATTTGTTGAACACCAATGTCCTGGTAAAGTATTTGATGATATTAATATTTGTTGTTGATGATGATGTGATTTTTGATTATGATCTTGATTAATAAGTAATGAACAAACAAGTGGATATGTAAATAAAAGTACATATTTCCATGAGTAAATCCAAAATGAATAAATTAATGCAATTATATTAATTAATACTTTAAGAATAAAGAATCTTTCTTGTAATGATAAACAAAATATAATCAATATAATAACAACACATCTATCAATATGATGCCAATGAATAAATGAATCTGTTGGTGTACTATAAGGGCCAACCCATTTTTCAGATTTATATATTAATACATATTGCAGAAAAAGTGAAATTATTTTAAAGAAAACAAGACAGGATTCGAATATGAAGTCTGATTCAATTGATGGACGAGGAACATAACGATGTTCGATTTCATTAGTTGATATCGATGAAGATCTCGAAGACGTAGAACAAAAAGCAACAAGTCGAGCATGAACTGTATCATTTTGTTGAACACCACTTGAACGTGTCGATGTCATAAACGTTGCAGTGAGATTAGCATTATTATGTCGTTGATGCATTTTGTATTTTAATTGTCCTCCTATTGATTAAATCGAATAGTAAGTAAGCACCGAGGGCGATGACTAGCCAGACAGCAGTCATTTATTCATCATCATCGACCGTTAATAATTATTATTGGTTCATATCGGAACAAGTCCCGTAACAGAAACGACATCTGCTATTATTTTGTCGCTATTATGTTTATCAAAATAGTTTTCATAAAGTTAAACGAACAGGAGGAATAAAATATGCGAATGGTATCATCAAAATAACAGTTCGAGTAAATATTCAACTGAATAACAGACATACTTTTCAATAAAAATGATTAGTGATAGATAAGATATTATTTGAAAGAAAGTGAGGACATACCTGCAGAATTTGAATAATTTGTATTTTATTTTATAATTCCTAATATATGAATTTTTGGTCGATTTCAAGTAGGAAAACTTCGAAAGCTGTCGAATCATAAAAGCAAATAAGATTATTGTATGCGATGGAAAATGAAAAGAGACCAACCATCGAATCGTGACATCGTTCGACAAACTCTATGTTCTCTGAAGAGAGTTGATTGTGCACTATTCATCTGGAGTATTTAGCTGAGTGATAAACATCATGAATTGTATATTGTCACTTTTGAAATTACTGAGACTTCAAGATTAGATTAGAAACATTGACGCAAGGGGGTAAGTGCAGGTTTGGAACTCCCAGCACCTTCGCACAGGTGCGATGGTGTTGGGGATTCCAAACCTGCACCTTCTCCTTGCCTCGGCGTATATGTTTTTAAGATACACTTTACAAGCAAGTTTGTGACTTACAATGATTATCCCTGTGTATTTTTGTTTCAAGTTATAAGGTACGAATACTTGTGGTAATCTTTCTAGCGTTGAAAATTTCCGCTTTACACAGGTAACGAATGGTAATAAAATACAAAATTAAGTATTTATAAACATAAACAAGTCGTTATCAAACGATAAATTTAAGAATCTAATAGGCTCCAGTAGCTCCTCCTCAGATATGATTATTTGTGTGTTGATTTTTGCTATTATTTTGTATATATGGACAGTTGCTCTTTTTCGACGAGATGCATTGTCGACAAAAAACATAGCATTCGAAAAATATGATGCTCTGGATGAAGCGACATTTATTGTACCTTAGTAATGATTGATCAATAAACTGATTCAACAAACACAAAGAGAGAAGAAAGAAATAAGCACAGGCAACGATTTTTGAAGCTGTTATAAGTTCAAATTCTAATAAAGCATTACTAATTCAGATGATAATCTTTTTTTCTAAATTTCGAATTCTTAGAAAATATGATCGAAACCTTTGTATTGTGTACGTTACAAGCCTAAAAATATTCAGAAAGATTAGATAATCCTCAACAAATCATCATTTCACATTTTCTTCTATGTGCAGACACATGGCTCAACATTTGCCCAGGTCGACGATTACGGACTTCGTATACTGCTGTAAACGACCATATAAGCTCCCTATATGACCGTAAACGGTCGTATTTTTGCGTTTTACATGGTCCAGTATTACGGTCGTATATCACCGTGACCGTATACGGACAAATACGGGGCAAAACGGAGATTGTATACGAAATCTGTGTACGACTGCCGTAAACAACCGTTTTTTCCTCCGTATATGGCCGTATTTCTCCGTATACGACACGGAGNCTCTTTATTAGCATACTGGCCCCTACATCTGGGCAAAATATAAGCAAAATCGGCGTGAATCACTTGGAACGGTTCCCTCGTTAGTCGACAGATAAAAATGTTCGAAAAATTCTTACAGTAACAGTTGTGAACAAGACCAGTGGCTCTCTTCTTCTCTCAGTGTACATGTAGACGGACATTTGTTTAAGAAAAATGAAAATCGTGCTTTTTCAAGATTTCCATATAGGAAAGTATACTTCGAAATATAGTCTATTTAATGAAATAAATGAACTCGTTACAACTCTTAAAGAAAATGAAAAATCAGTTACCCAAAAATTAGCCCGAAAATCATAATGTCACCGAGGAAATTCATATCTGACAAAATGAAACTGTTCGACAGACAAATTAAGTACATTTTCTGAATCTCTAAGATGAGCTCTATACAATGGTAAAAAAAATGTTTTTTTTCTAATGTCGTCCGAACGGTGAGTTACGTAAAATAAGCTATCCAACCTCTGAATTTTGTCATAATGTTCTTCTTTCTACTGTCTCTAATCCTTGTTAGTGCAAACATTCCTCGACTGCATAGTGAGTTTCCAAAAAAAATCTAAAATTTTTGAATTTTTCTGGCTTTGGAAAAATATTTAATAAAAAAAGATAGTATATTTGAAATCAGTGCATTAAACTGCATCGAATGATATGTAACACAAAATAATTTTCCCGAAAGAATGAGGACAATAGTTTTCCTTGGGCATTGTACGCCAAAAACTTTTTTTTTCCAAAAAATCTTGTTTTTCTTAAAAACGCTTTTCTGCGTCATAGCCAAATGTTTCCAAGCAAGCAAGTCACATGTTTGCCTATCATGCAAAAAGACACATTGTGCCTCCGATCAAGTGCGACTATTCTTGATGATATTGAGTTGATGTTTTAAGTGCACGTATGCGACAACAAACTCTGATCGCAAGCATTAACACGTTTTACATAGATTCACACGTACTGGAGTTATGATTCAAATATCATCTTCCTCTTGTGATCATCATCTTATCTCAAACGTATTGGCACAAAAATTTTCGTCGAACTCTTCATTCGAAAGACCACTGTTGTAGCTATTTTGAATTAGGATTTTCGTTAGAAATCACTGAGATATTGTCTTCTCATTAAGGATACCTGTTGTAGAACGAATGTCGGTTTTTTAGTAAGAAGGATTTTTTCCACGATGACTTTGATCAATTCATTATAAATAATAGTAGCACTTCATGGGAAGCGGCAATCTTTGTCCATGACTGTATAATGAGAGTCAAAATATACAGAAAATCTTTATTCTAACTTTTTACATTATTATTGTCGACTAATGAAGGATGAATCCTAAAAGGTATTCTAACAAAAGGCAAATACCTTTTTTTAGTCATACAAGATGAAATACACTCAATTAGTTCTCAACAACAAATTAATGCTGATGATATTTATCGTCAAATGATATTGTTTTCATTAGATCTTCTTTGCCGATATTTACTTGTATTGGAACATTTAATTATTGATAATGATCAACAACAACATATTGGCACTCCAAATAATAAAAAACAAAAACAATCTGTTCAAAATTGTCATATTGAGTGGTATATGAATGAACGTGATGAAATACTTTATTTATTTACCAATTTTATTAAACTTGATCTTCGTCAATTTTGGCATGAAACTGAACGATTAGAAGATCAACAAATTGGAAAGTAGGATAATTATTTATTTTCTTGTTTTTTTTTTATAATGTTTGCTAATAAATATTTCAGTACAATTGTGGATGTATGTTTAACAATTATTCGAAATAATCAATTTTCATCACGAGCAAGAACAGTGAAAGATTATTTATCATTTATATTAGCATTAACTATTGGGCTATTTCGTATTGAAGAAGGTAAAAGACGAAGTAGATCTTTGATTGTAATGTTTATTCTTTATGACTGAGAAAGATTGTAGACATTGCTCATGAAAAGACTCTCTTCCTTTCAGGCCATCATGGCTTGATAACTACGATGTTAGGCACGTATTCAATAGATACTATACTCGAACCTTGGTACTACTAGCTATGAAATGGTCCTGGACAAGTCGCTAATAGTTGTTTGTTTTGAATCATCTAGATTGAGAGTGTTGACTAAGTTCTGACATACACCTGCTCTCGTGGCTAGTCCTCTGTTCAAAGCTACAACTAGTCATAGTTGTAGAGAAGATATCGAGTTAATCAATCTACCCTTAGGCAGCATTCTCTACCGAAAGGTATAGATATTCTTCTTAATCGAGAATATTCTATTTCAATTAACGCTTTCCATTAATGAAATCGATCTTCTTCAGAAAATTGAACACTTAGATTAACACAAACATATGCAAAGATGATTAATATAACTGTCAACTCTGCCAATTCTTTTTTCGTTCTTTATATTGTAATACTAGCACGGATAAAGAAGAAGAAAACAGAAAAATTAGATTTGACAGTTGTATTAATCATCCTTGTGTTTGTTTATGTTATTCTCGATGTTCAATTTTCCGAAGAAGATCAATTTCATTGATCGAAACGCTAATCGTAATAAAATATTTTCAATCGAGAAGATAAGCAAGAGAGTCTTTACATGAACAATATAATGTTTATTGTATGCCTTTTTTTAAACAGAAAAGTTCATCATTTATCATCGAATAGAAACTACATGTAAAATAATTTATAGATTTCGAGAAAGTTTTGTTTTAATAACGTATACGTGGAAGAATATTTGCCTGAATACTGACCTGAATTTGATAACAGTGTATGATAAATGAAGCCCTTTGTGCAACAAAAGATTCAGGGTCTTCTATTGTATGGAACGGTGTAGGATATTTCATTGTCTTTCACTAAAGTCTGTTCTTATTAAATATACTAATATCAAAGAAATGAAGCACAAAAAATTGTTAATTTGCCGTTTTTTTAAAGTGATAGAGATGAATTGGATTAAAACTTTCTTAGGATAATGTATACTAATAATATGAAGAGTATATATAATCAAAAAAGTGTAGAATAATTTTTTGAAATTATCTTGAATCTAAAATAACTGCAGTTTTTCATACAGATTTAATTTTAACAGGATAGTTGAAGCAAAATTCGATAAATACATTAAAATTAGATTGCATGAATTTCATTTCAGAGAAACTAGTCATGAATGTAGAACAACTGCAGTTTGGTCATTGCCATTTTGTCATGAATAGAATTAATAAAGAAGTCTTTTCGAGAACTTATCTAACAAATGTTTTCAGAAATGAATTAAAACTTTCAAAGCGATGTCAACCGTAATTATCCAAGGGCAATTTCAATGCCTAGTAAAACTTTCTGATGAGTAACAGATACTGATTCACAAAGGAAATTAGTTATTTAATTAATGAATGATTATTCCAGAAACAAACAAAAATTGAAAGTATTCAAAATAAAATAATTAGTATGGCAACTTCGACTTGAACAAGGTGAATTTAAACATCTGTCTCGCTATTTTGTACGTTTTCTGAGAAAGGTCTAGTTGATCTACTAAATATTGTACGATAAACTTCAAATATATAGTGATGAAATCTAGAAAATTTTCCTTTTGAAGATGCTTTGATTTAATAATGATTCAACCTTCTTTTTAAACAAAAAATGTGTCCTGATATAAGTAAATTTTTCAAAAAAAAAGGAGTAAGTTCAAAAGATAACATGACGAGAAAAACAAGGTTTAATAAATTAGCTATAACGAATATTAATCCATATTTATATATAAAATTACTTGGATTATTAATAAATTTTCTAAATCTAATCGTCGTCTGAATCTTTGGCTTTGATTGCTCATTGTTTTATTTAGATAAAAGCTATTTATTCACGAATCTATAATTTTTTAGTATAAAAGTAGTACGAAGAATCATATGTAAAGGAGAACCCTATTTGGTAGACCGCTTAAAGAAACTTCCGCTACTTTGAAAGTAGCATTTAGAAATCGCTGTCTATTTAGCATAGAAATTTTCTATACTTTACCGAGAAAAATTGATTATGATTAAGTAGTATTGTAGACATAAGATACATTCCGATGTATTTTTCAATTATGAAATGGTGATTTTATGTCTTAGATTCTAGTATGAAAATAATTCAAATGTTACAAATTCAAGAACATACAGCAACGATTTATTCAGCTGCTATTATATGTCATGTAAAACATTTTCGAACGGATACTTTATTAGAAAGAATTATCAAGTAAGAATATTTTAATCAACAAAAAGCAAAAGAAAATATTTTATTTTGTTCTAGTGATATTTGTCATATTTGTTTATCGCCTTCAATTATTCAGTCATCTACATCAAATCATTCATGTCGTTCAAATACTTCCCTATCAAATACTCAAACTGAAACAAATAGTTCTCGTACAATGGCAAAATTACTTGATGAATTATCAATTCATATATCCGATCATTTAATAATTTATATTAATCGTTTACTTGATTTATTCGATAGTGATTGTTTACAAATGCGTAATTGTTTATTAAATGTTTGTGTAAATATAATTCGATATTGTTCATCATTATCTCAATATAAAGAATTACGTGGTGAATTATTTCTTTTAATAATTGATCAATATTTTCTTGATTGTAATGTTCATGTACGATCCCATGCTATTGGATTATGCATGAATTTAGTTGAATCAAAATTAATTCCAATTAAATTTTATTGTCACTTAACACAAGCAACTTTTGAAAGAATGAATGATACATCATGTATTGTAAGAAAACATGCTGTACAACTAGCAACAAAATTACTCAAATTTAATCCATATACGGATCGGGTAAAAAATTTTGTTTATTAGAATTTTTTTTTGGTGAAATATGTTGTATAAAGAGGTGTCGAAGAATAAGGATAAAAATTTTGATCACTCACACTCTCACATGTCTTGATAAACGCTGTTGATTTATGATCATAGATCGTGACAGATGTTGTTAATATATGATCAAACACCTTATATCAATAACGTCTCGTTCTAATACATAAACTGTTTTCTTATTGCATTTTCAGAGGATTAAGTCAAAGTATGATGAAGAAAGGTATCATAAAATAGGCAGAATAAACCAATCTTCCTATGATTACCGATAGTAGCTACATTGTGTTTCACATTTTAATTCAGCAGTAACTGTGATAACAACTGTTTTTTTTTTCTTATATTATTATTGTAGTTTCTTCCAATTGATGTTATGCTTGATGAATATAATGCTGAAATGAATAAATTAATTCGATTACAAAAATTATTAGGACAAACATTGAAGATAGAGGATGTTCCAAATAATGTGAATATAATAAATGACAATGAACAAGAGAATGATCTTGATAATCAACATGTTTTATTTGAACGTATTGTTGAACAACAGCACCGTGTTTGTTCAATGTATTCAATAGATGAATCATTACCATCATTTGAACAATACAATGCTGAAATGAGTATATTAATACAATTGCAAAGTAAACTTAATAATTGTTTACCGACGAATTCCGATATTGAAATTATTGATGATGAAGAACCAAGTGAAAAAGCAACAAGATTATTTGATAATATGGTTAAACAATCAAAACTTGTGTAAGAATATAAAGATACATTATTTTGTATTTTATGATTTTTGATTTATTTTTTTTAGATCTTATTTACATAATGCAACTGATTTTTGTAATCATCTTCGAAGATTTCTTGTTAAAGATACTTTTTATTTACTTAGTTCAAAAGTTACAAGTGATGTTCTTGAAATAATTGATTTTCTTGTTTTGGTATGATGTTGAAACAAAAAGTTTTTTTTTCCTAAATTTTTTTCTCTCTTTTTATTAGTGGTCAACGTTTGAAAGTGAATCAGCTGTATATAAAAAACTTGAACAACATATGTTTTCATTAATTTGGTCAAATGATAAAAATATTTCTAATGCTGTTCTTAATGCATTTAAAAGAATTTGTTTGAAAATTGATGAAGATAATACAGATGAAAAGTAAGAAAAATCATTGAATATCAACTATCAAAATCTGTAGTATAACGACGATTTGACCAATTAAATAACTTAAAGTTCGATAAAGTGTAGTCTTGAATAACAAAATTGATTGAATCATGAAATTTATTAGTTTGTTTTAATAAAAAAGGATTTATTTGTATGAAAAGATTGAATATTTTTAATATTTAAATGTTCTCCATCTTCAGTTTCAATTCCCTTAAAAAATTAATTGACTTAATGATAAATTTGATCTACAATAAAATTAATTTTTTTTTCTATAGAATATCATCAAAACGAATAATTGAAAAATTACTTGATCAAATCGATTTAAATATAACATTAACATTTGAACATATACTTAAACAACTTCTTAGTGAATCTACATCAATAACAGCAAATATATTTTCTTTTATTGAAGTTCTTCTTGATTATTATTTGGAATTAACAACACATAATTCAAAAAAACATTTATCTGATGATTTTTTAAAACAAATTCATCAACGTCAATCATCATTTTTGCAATTAATATCATTTGTTATTCCATATGATAAAAAACATCGTTTATCATCACATTTCAATACAATTATTCAGAATTTTCTACGTAAAATGGATACAGAAAATCTTGATTATATTCGTTATCAAATGCAAATTATTTCAAATTTATTAACAACAAAAACTTCATATAATATTCCAAATGAATTTTATGATTTAATCATTAAAAAATTACTTGATTCTAATATTCAATTTAATCAACATTCATGGATTAATTGTATGAAACAATTAATAACTATTTTATTTCTTAAAGAACCTATTGAAATATCAGCAAATGATTTAATTATGAAATTTCTTCATTCATTAGCTGATCAAATTCATTGGTCATTAGATAATATTGATTATCAAACGAAATCAAATGATATATCATGGAGAATAATATTCATTCGATTGTTAGCATCAATAAATACTCTATTAACTCAACGAGTACAAAAACATGAATGTGTTAATATATCATCAATAAAAAAAATTCAAAAACAAAAAAATTCTTTCATTACAAATGATGATGATAATGATACTAATAATGAAAATTCTCTTCATCCATCATCATCATCATCAGTATCAATATCACAACAATCATTTCATGACGAAGATGAAGATAAAATAGATAGCCCAGATGATCATCTTACATTTATTCAACAACAACAGTCTGATCTTAGTCATCTTGAAAATGAATTACTTCAATCAAATTCATTTTTTTATTCAATTGAAAAATGGATTGAAACAGTAAGAATAAGAATTTCACATCTATTTTGGCTGCTTAAATTGACTATTATGCTTTCTTTTGCTTTGCTAATTCAGAAGTTATGTAACATAGATGTTTGATTTCGTCGTTAAGTTTTACCAAAAATAACAAGTTCGAGATTAAACACTTCCAGTGGTACATCTAGGATTTCGTGGAAGAAAAGCAATTATGGTTACAAAACGTGTTTTTAAGTCCATTAGATGTCGTTTCGACTTCTTGTTGGGCGTTTTCTGCTGAGAAAAATTGGAAAGTATTCCAAAAGTGAGGAGCAATCTCGTTAATGTTCTTCCTCCATAGTCTATCGAATCGGGTTCGTATTCGAGCATTATAGGCCCTATGGGCTCTAGTCGTCTGAGAAATGTGTAGTGTACGCTAGCTAACAAATTTAAAAAACTGAACCAAACTGTCTCGTATTTTCAGGATGACTATCCACCTTCGATTAGAATATTTCATTGAGAGTATTAAAGTATGGTTCAATCGGGTCTGGATCCGAAAATTTTGAACCCGACGGGGTTCACTCTTCCTTTAAATCTACCACTGAACACTTCGGGTTGTTCAGTTAAAAAGGACTATACTCGGCTAATATTGAAACAGAAAACTTCTTGAACACAAACTTATCGAAATTCTTTTTCATTTTTCCATTCTACATTGATAGATGTCATGTGTTTTGAATAATGACGAAGATAAACGATAGTTGTTAGGCCTATTTTAAAAAATGAAAATAATGATAGTATTATGTAAGGTTGAGTTACATTTTGACATCAGTGAATCATATTTTTTTATTGTCAAAGTTGTAGAAACTATATGTTTTAATGAATCTGAAGAGTCATTGATCGTGTTATTGTAATGTTTTAGTGATAAGTTTTCCTAGGAACAAACTTTGAAAAAGATAAACAGATTTCACTATCGTTAGACCTATTTTCTTCGCTATAAACGTAAATGAAAATAATTCGATCAGAGAGAAAAAAATTCACGAATTTAAGCTTTTTAAAATCTGTTTGATGAACAAATTCCTTTTAGATGTATGCACTACGATGACTTTCTATTCTTGTAAAGTCATCAAAGTTCAACTAAATGGAATGAAAATTTTAGTTGAATTCGAACTTTCATATATCTTGTTGTAGTGTAAGTTTCAATTCTTTGTGTCACGTTAAATTATAACAAATCTAAAAGTCAAAAATGAGTGATTGCATTACCAGAGAATAAGCTGATATGTAAAATGTCTATTCATTATAAAATATTCTATTAAGAAAAGACAATTTAAGAATTCTATGTACTTTTTCCATTCTAGTTCATTTATGAAGATCATTCATTCTATGATGAAAATCTTGTTTTAACAAGTATTCTAACTTGTACTCGTATGATGTATGTTTCATCAATTCTATGTTCAAAATATGTCGATCGAATCTTTGAACTTTCGAAAATATGTACATACCCATCTGTACGTTCTGCTTTAATCGTTTCTCTTGGTGATCTTCTTCTTCGGTAAGTTAATTTCTTATTGACTTCTTTATAATAACTTTAATTGTAGACATCCAAATATACTTGAACCATTTACACCACAATTTTATGCACAAATCCATGATAAAGATTTAAGTGTCGGTGAAACAGCATTATGTACTATTGCGATACTTATCTTACGAGAAATGATTAAAGTAAGAAGAAAATTTTTTCGGAAAAAAAAAAGAATCTTTGATTTAAATTAAATTTAATTAGGTTCGTGGTTATATTAGTGAAATAGCATTATGTTTATTTCATTCTCATACACCAATATCAAGTATAGCTCAACATTTTTTTGATGAATTATCTTTACGTCAACGTGGTATGGCTTTATTTAATGTTTTACCTGATATAATATCACGTTTATCTATGAATAATATATGTTCAATCGATTTATTTCATCAAATTATTTCCTATCTTTTTTTATTTATTAAAAATGATCGTCATTGTGAAATATTAGTTAAACGTCTTTGTCGACAATTTAAACAAGCAAGGTAATAAAAAAAATGAATATATATGTATATTAGATTTTATTTATTGAATTTGTTTTAGTGGTGATGATCGAAAACGTGGAAATATTGCATTTTGTCTTAGTAAACTTAATATAAAAACATTAGCATCATATCGTATATTAAAAGAAAATTTTCCAAATGTTACGGAACAAAATGAAGATGATTATGATAAAGAAGAACATTTAGCATGGAAAAAATATCTTGTGGTATATATATTTATATTTCAAATAGGTCTTTTGTGTGACACACGATTTACAATAAATTTTGAAATATAGAGAGTGGAAATCTGCCCCCCCCCCCCCACACACACACAAAGGCAGTGACATACGGAATCTACAGATCATCATAATCACGTTAGAAATGGCTCATCACAGACTCCTCCCGTCTACTAGATAAAAATGTCGATAGAGACTCTCGTATAGGATTTTTTATTAATTACATAAAAAAGATGAGCAGTTTTAATTAAATCAAATTTATTTATTAGAAAAAGAACGAATGAAAGATAAATAAGAAAGTTCTCAATAAATCAGGACGTGCATTAGAGCCCATCAGATCCAAAAATTTCAGATCTGAACCCGAGAGATTCTAGTGTGGGCGTGTGTGCAGTGCTTGTCTTTATCTACACCCACACCTCAAATCGTCTATCCTTCATAATAGACGTTGTTGGTATACGATGAAAGATCGTATATCTATAATGTCTCGTTCTAGTATATTAACTACTGTCTAATTACATTTCTCGCAGATTAAGTAGAAGTATGGCGAAGAAATGTGTTCCACAATAGATAGAATAAAACAATATCTTTGTGATTAGCAATAGCAGTTATATCGTGTTTCAAATTTTAATCCTGCAGGAATTGCAATAACAGATTGTTTTTCTGAGAAAGAAAATATTTCTTTGTTTTTAGCCTGTTCTTAACGATATTGAACGACGTTTAAAACCAACAGAATTGAATTCATCAAAATCTTTATCATCTTCAACAACACCGAAACGAAAACTTGATCGATTATCTTAAATTGTCAGATTATCTAAGCTTTTCTAATAGAATCTCTTGTAAAAAAAGAAACATTTCTTTTTTGTTTTTGCATTGTATATTTTGTTTTTTTTCTAATTAGAAAAAAATGAATTGCTCTTATTATTTAGAACAATGATGAATAAAATAACTACAAAAAAAAACTAATTTATTTAAAATTTCCTTCGTTAATTTAATTTATTCAAGTCCTGATTCAGTACCACATACAATAACTTCAATACCTAATGCTTGCAAACATGCTGCTTTAGCTGCCAATGCTTTTTGTGCATCTTGAGCAGTAGGTGTATATGCAACTTGAATATGATTAGCTTTATGTTTTGCCATTAATTGATCTCGACTAACACCAAGTAATTGTGCATTCATAATAGGCCATTGTGGTGTTGTATCATGCCAACGTCGTTCATTTTCTTCTTTTGGTAATTCAACAACACGTGCTCGACCAATATCAGCTTTTAATCGATTATCTTCTGTATATATACGACTCCAAACAACTTCACCAGGCTTTGAAACACCACGAATTGTACCGCCACCTTTACGAAAATACATTGGTGGTTGACGAAAACTAACAGCACCTTTATAACCATCAGTTAAATGTTCCGGTGGAACAGCACCCGATATTTCAAAAAGCCATGTAAATACACCATTATAATCTTCACCATAACGTACATCATGTAATGTTGATTCAGGTGAATAACCTAATTGATTCCAAATACGATTTGTAATAAATGCATCAACTCCAGCACATTCATCAACTTCATTAAAATGTGGTACAGCAGCATTTTCAAAAAGTATATGTTGATTTGTACGATCTTTAACTGGTGGTCGATCAACATTATTTAATAAACCTTCAGCTAAATCAGATGCTGGTACTAAATCTTTTAAACCTTGTTGATATTGAATACCAATTAAATCACAACCAAAATCATTTGCTAAACGTACAGCAGCAATATACATTTTACATTGCCAAATAATTTGTTCTTCAGTTAAATCCGTTAAATCATTTGGTTGTTCTTTTAAATCAAATTTCATGCCTTTATTTTTAAGCCAATCATAAACAGCATGAGCTTCATCATCTTTTGTTTGTTGCATTTCAAAATAAAGTGCTGATTGACTAAGACGTTCTTTAAAAATACCTAATTTATGAAGAAGTTCATCAGATATTATTGCATTATACATTCCCATACAACCCTAAATGAAATAATTGATTATAAAATTAAAATGCATAATAAATCTAATATTCATACTTCATCAAATATACCCATAATTGCTTTATGTTTTAATATATTTTCGGCCACTTTTTTTCCAATTGCTTCCAAATCATCTGATATTTTTTTACATTCTTTTAATGGTCGTGCATGCGATAAATCATGTTGAATAGTTTCCGTTTCAAGCCATTCTTTAAGTTTATTTAAAAAGAATTCATCTGTAAAATCAACTGACCATAATGTACTATATTTAACACCAGCTTTTGTTAATGAACCATTTAAATTAAGCATACCAACAAGACCTGGCCATTGTCCACACCAATTAGCTACAGTTAATATTGGACCTTTATGTGTTGTTAAACCAGCTAAAACATGATGAGAATATTGCCAAACAGCTTCGGCAACAATTAATGGAACATCATCAGATGGTAATTTTGCGAATACATTCATACCCATACGTTGACTATCAATAAAGCCATGTTTTTTGTTTTCATCATATTCATGTGCTCGTTTTATTGCATGACCAAGTGGTTGGAGAGCTTTAGCTAATGCTTGTTCAAGTTTATCTTGTGCTTCCCAACATGTTTGATTAGCAGCAAGACGAGAATCACCACTGGCGATTAAATAAATAGGTGACTTTATTGGCATTGTAACAAATACAAAAAATATTGGTCGAAGCTTGCTTTTAACCTAGATTGGCAATTGTAGTTTTTTTTTTTTTTTTTTGTATTCTTTTGCTGCAATCACATACACCTGTGTCTTTCTCGTGTTCGTGCCCCTTTATATATATAATCAAAGAGCAAAGACGATAATAAGAAGAAAAAAAAATAGGACAATAGAAAAAAAAATCGTAACATATTAAAAGGTATATGGTTAGACAATATAGATAAGACAAACCTTTCGCTAAGGTACATTTAATTATATAAAAGCATCGAACAAAAAAAAGAACAAGCTTTGCTCGATTGTCGTCGCAAAAAGAAATAGAGGATACTTGAGAATGAAATGCATTTGATAATAAACACTTGTTTTGATAAGCATTCACGTTTAAATGGTATATCGAGTCCTAGATATTTATCAAAACATATATGCATGTCTTCTGCTCCGGATTATTATAGCTAAAATATGACCTATAAAAAAGTATTTAATGCCTACAAGAACATAAATGATTGTAATGTGAGATAAAATCATTTTTCAAATGTAATAACTATTATACGGTAAATTATAAAATTTTGCGAGAAAAATTTCATAATAATTCTATTTGATATCTTATTGTTTATCTACAATAAATGTATGTCATGTATCTAGAATTATCTTTACAATTAGGAAGATGATTGCTTCATTAGTAGTGTGACTAAAGATGGGTCAGGTCGGATGTCGCTCTTCCCATGATAGTTCTTGCTCTAACATCAAGAAAAAGAAAGAGCTAATAATCACCATCACTTACGGTCACCTCAAATGAACCTTTTGAAAAGTTGTAGAGTACTGTTCTACCATCAACGATTTTCTTCTTATGCTACACTATATTTCATATGAAAACAGTATTAGAGTACTTGTTATATAGCGTCCTCTGTTACAAATTAATATGATGTTTAAGATGTCTCTCTGTATTAAATCACAACATCCAATCAGCAAAATCAATAAATTAAATTGTCAACTTGTGTATACAATACTAATTTGTTTCATATTAGTATTGATACTGTTACAAAAGTGATCAAGTCAAAATTTAAGTTTTATAATAATATAAAAATAAACAAAAAGAAATTCATATTTTTCTTTTTTTCCAATGCAAATGATGATAATTTGTTGTTAAACAAATGGCTGAAAACGAGAACCATCATACTAGATTTAATTCAACTCGAAAACGTAAATTTGAAAATCTTTTCTCTTTTATCAGTATTCTTTATCTTTAAAAAATATTTTGTAGCTCATTCACAAACAACTTCATTACTTCGTATACCAAGAAAATCTTTGTCATCACCCACTAGTCCAATTAATAAAAGAAATTTAAACGAAAATCGATCTTCTCGTAGCCGTCAATTATGGAATATAGCTATTGATAGTGTGCTTGAACATGAAAAATGTATAGAAACGTCAACACCAGCGACTTCATCAACGACTAATAATGCACCAATTGGATGGTATAATTTAACAAAGCGGTAAGGGTTCTTAGATCGATTTTCATCGTGTAATTTGATCCATTCGTCTTTAATCTTATTTCATTGCACTAAGCTCAATATACTTTCGATTAATATAATATAATATAATAATAAAAACATAATATAGAATATAAGATTAAATTATAAATTATTCATATTCAAGGAATAAATAATCGTCTTTTTAATATATTTGATTGATTATTTAAAGCAAAAATGTCGACTTATGATAACAAGAATTTGAATACAATATATAGTTCACGTTGAAATCATTTTGTTTATAATGCTAATATAAAAGTTGATGGTTTTCGGATCGTGAACTCAAGAGTAAAATCGTGATTTTGAATGAAGTACACGAGGACAAAATAATAGAAAATATCCGGAACTATTCCTCCTAAACAGTTAGCATGACTGAAAATTAACTTTTTTGAACATTTTTCAAAGAAAATATAAGAGTAACAAAAACAATATAAGAATAACAGGTTATTGATTCCGTCGACAACTTATGAATTGTTCTATTAACGCATAAAAAACTATCTCATATAACGATAGAATATCGTCGAATCGGCAAGAAATTCTGATACAGAGTGATTGTAACCTATTGGGAAGAATAAAAAAGAGTCGATGTAATGATGTCTGTGATCGAACGCAAATAAGGTCAGTAAGAAAAAAGAATACAAGAAAGAAAAAGACGTATATAAGTAACAAGTTTACTTGCACACATGGAACAAGAATAGGATTTTTTTGTACATTCCTATACGCATATATGCGCATCGAACAGTTCTATAAGAACTGGTCAATAACGCTACTCGATTTCTTTAACATATATACAACAACGGTTTGGTTGATGAAAATCATACAATAGAATCGACTAATAATAATATGACATCGTCAATGTCTTCTATTATTCATTATCAATTATTATCCTGTGATATTAATGAAATTGAAATTATCAACCAAGATGATGACATAGAAAATAATAAATACTTATTTTACTCATCATCAACTCCAACAATTATAAGTAGCAACGATTCAATAAATAAATCAAATAGGTGAGAGTAATATTTATCAAGTTGTATATAATAATAAACAAACGATAAGACACAATAAGTGTTTGTAACTTGAGTTTTTAAAATTAGCTTTATATCCATACTAAGATGTTCTAGTTGTACCCTATGTGTTGATATTATTATATGTATTGACGAGTGATGGAACAGAAAAATAACAACAACGAAAAAAAAAAGAAAAGAAATAGCAGCTGGATATACGCAGTAGTATTATTACTAGTATCTAGAGAAAAGCGACAAAATGAAAAATCATTCGTTTTCATTTACTATAATTTTTTTCTCTTCACTATCGATTCTTTTATTAATATGATAAAAGCGGCTACTGTCAATAATAATTTACAGGGAATTCATAATTTAATAATCGTATTTCTTCGTATATATGAATTCTTTTCGATGCAACATGAATACTGAATAAAAGAGAAACACACATCTGTATTGATGATAAATTACTGCTGTCAAAAGCATAATTTTCTTTGAGTTTCCTGTCATTTTGCCTTCGAAAAATATATTTACCTGTTTCTTTTTGTCGATAGAGTAACTAATAAGATTTAGTTTCTTTTTTTTTTCTATCGATAAATCCAACGACTTATACTTAATCGGATTAGACTCGATTCGATAGAGTCAATCTTCTTTTTTATTTTTGTGCATTCTGCAACATGATCAGTCACAATAGAAATATACAACTTGTCTTTCATATATAAACCAGCAAAAACTCTTCATTTATATCATTATATACGTAGTCAACTTTGTTTCTCGATCGTCTAGTAAAGAAAAAAATTAATTACGATAATGAGTCCTTTTTCTTTCTTCTTATATTTCTATTGATCGAACATGAGTAGAAATCTTTTTTTTCATTTGGGATTGAATGAGATTTTTTCTCTTATAATAAATTTATTATCTCGTGTCTTGTGATTAAAAAATAATTATTAATGTCATCTTGTATTATAAGTTCGAAAATAAACATTTTCATATATAATTTAGATTTGTCATCATATGATGGAAATATAGAATTTAATTCTTTTTATTTTATTTTCATAGATACATTATTTTTCTATGTTTTACACAATTTCTCTTTAAACGCTTCATTTTAGTCTTTTTCACATTTTCCTATTGACACTATTCAAATAATAGAACAACTGAAGTACAGCACTTCTTTCTTCGTAATTTTTTTTTCTATTTGAATACTCATATTACATGGTTTTCACATAAGTAAGCGTTTCTATTCAAAAGAAAGAGATGGCTGAAAATAATGATGAACAACAACAAACCGAATTTGCAATGTCAACGATGAGACATAAAAAGCGACTTAAATCACAAGTACAATTACCTTCAACCACATTAATTATTCGACAATTACCTGGAGGCAATGTAACAATAGCACCTGTAAGAAAGAGACGAACGGCATCAGAACAAATCAATCGACATGATCGGTAGATAATGAAAATAGTTTTAAGATCATAAATGAAACAAAAAAGAGAAAAAGAAAATATTACTTATGCGGAAAGAATTATAGACTTATACTTTATTAATTTTAGTGTAATGCAGCTGAATACCAGTCCAATTTTAGCAACAGCAGCTGCTCCAGCATTACATAAAGATAGTTGGCAGCAAAGACGTTATAATTTTTTAAGTAAATATAGCATGTTCGGTGGAGAATTAAAAGATGATGTTGCCGATCAAATTGGTGTCAATGAACAAGGTAGTGATGTTGAGCAAAGGTAAGAAAATTGTTATTATTTTTAATTTAATAAATTTCTCATTTAAATTATTAGCAGACCTATTATTCCAATATTACAAAATTTTACATCTGATAGTATGGATTCTGAAGCATTAAATGCTAAACGTGGATCAATTTTTGGTATGGCTGTTACCGGTGTTCGTAATTTACTTTCTGTAAGTTATAATTAAATTATTATTCTTTTTATATAATTAAATCTCGTTTCAAGGTAGATGAGATGTCACGTACGAAATCAATACGTGCATCAACGTCATTGGATGAGGTAGACACAGTATCTAAATGTGTGTCTTTTATATATGCATACAAAATTGCTCGCATTAAGAAAAAAGCACTTGGTCGATAGTTAAAACCCTTTCCTTTGCTTTTTGCTGTTGCTTGTTTTCTTTTCCTTTTTGTTTTTCCATCTTTTTTTTTGAATGACAACAGAATGTTAGGTTTTTTTTTGTTTTGAATGTATGAACAGGATGAAGAAGAACAAGCAGATGAACCTAGTATTGATTTAAAAAATATTATATTAACAAATAAAAGTAATCAACAAGATCTAACAACAACAGAAGCTATTGGAGTTAATGAACATGATCATGTAGATACAGATGTTTGGTAAAATAAGAAATACTAAAAAAGAAAACTTTATTTGTTTATGTTGTTTATTATTAGTACTAAAAGTATACAAACAGATGATGATCGTGTTTCAACTCCGATTATTGCTACTTCACGAACTAATGCTTCTACGAACCGACGACAGTCACATAGTAATTAGTTTTTTATTTCTTTTTGTGAAATAAATGTTGTATTTCATAGCTTCTGTTAAAAATCGTCGATTTAATGCAATTTTTTCTTGTTCTAAACGTCAATCAATAAAAGAACAACATCAAAAATTAGCTGAAATTCATGAATCTTATCGTTCACATCGTCCATATTTTACATATTGGGTAACATTTGTTCAAGTTCTTGTTTGTGTGATTTCTTTAATTGTTTATGGTTATGCTCCATTATCATCAACTCAATCTGTAATTACCCAAAATTTCTATCTTTCTTTTTCTGCACAATTTAAAAAAAAATCTATTCTAGAAAAATTCTTCTATTTTCAAACAACAAAAAATTGACTTAACAATGAATCCATGGTTTGGTCCATATCCAGCTGATTTAATTCGGTTAGGGGCAAAATATACACCATGTATTCGTACACATGATGAAGTTAAAAGTCGATATGAAAAACAAGCAAAATTAGAAGCTATGTCTGGTTGTTGTATTGATTCAATAACTGGACGTTGTATGCAAACGTTATCTCAACAATGCCTTGTATGAATTGCTAAATCGTCGAACTTTAGATATACATTGGTTGTATGTTCTTTTTTTAGTCACGAGTAGGTTTAACATGGCATCGAATACCACTCATAAGTAAAAGTCTTAAAAACCAAAATAATGTTATTTATCCTGCTGTGTGTGGACTTACGCCAGAGTAATTGAAATATTGGATTTTATTTTTTTTTATGAATTTATATTTTTAGAACATGTATAAAAAAATTAATTGGTAATACACCCCGAGAAGATGATAGTACATGGCCATTGACATTCGTTAATTCAAAAATCTTAAAATGGTCTCCAAACGCTTTTAAATGGCCGGTAGATAATTGATAAATTAAAAGAAAAAAGAATTTAATTTATTTAAATCTTTTAGATTTGTCTCGAACAAGATTACAGTCGAATTGCTAATAATATATCTCTTTATCCACATATGCAATGTACAAATATAGGTATATATTTAAAAGGAATCTTACTTTTTAAAATATATATTTTATTTTTTGTTAGCGAGACCTTGTTGCACTGGTGTACTTGGAGATTGTATTTTGACATCACGAGATGATTGTCGTCGTCGACGAGGAATTTATCATGCACGAGCTCATTTATGTTCTCAAGTGAGATAAAAATTGAACATAATTAAAAAGAAAAAGTTTTTGCATTTAGATCGATTGTATTCAAAATGTTTGTGGTATGCTGGAATTTTTTGTTGGTAAAAAAAAGAAAATTATTTTTTTATCAATTTTAATGTTTGATTCATTTTTATTTTTAGCTCGTTTACCTGATCAAGTTTATCGATTTTGGACAGCTATCTTTATTCATGCTGGGTATAAATTATATTTCAAAGCTTAATACAAAATAAAAATCTTATTTTTCCTTTATTTAGTATAATTCATTTATTAATAACAATTATATTTCAGTATACAATAATGCGTCCATTAGAAAAATTAGCTGGCTGTATACGTGTAATGATAATTTATATTGTATCTGGTTTTGTTGGAAGTTTAAGTAGTGCATTATTTTTACATGATTCAGTTCAAGTTGGACCTGGTGGTGGACAATTTGCAATACTTGCTTGTTATCTTAGTGAGTTATTTCTTGGTTGGCGTTCATTAAAAAGACCATGGATACCATTCTTTAAAATAATTATATGTCTTTTCTTATTATTTACGGTTGGTTTGTTACCATTAGTTGATAATTATTCTCAAAGTTTTGGTTTTCTTATTGGTTTTATGCTAAATATGATCGTGTTTCCAGATGTTAGCTTTAAAAAAAATGTTCGCCGTCTTGTTGTTATTACAACAGCATTAGCGACAACAATTGCATTATTTATTGTATTAATTACATTATTTTATACAATACCATTTGAATGTACATCATGTAAATTATTTAATTGTCCATTGGGAAAAACTTGTGGGAATGAAGAATACGATTTAATCTAAGTAGAACTTGTACTTTTTTCTCGTTTTGAAATGCGTGTTTTTGTCAGATATGAAACTGATGAGAGTTTCTGCTTGTTTATTATACTTATCGGCAGGTCCGATACTTCTTGGGTTTTCTTTTGTTTTTTGAAAATAATAGAACAGTTGTGTGCCTCTCTATCAGTTTATATGTTCAATTATAATAACTATAAAGAAAAAGAAAATGTATTCAATTTAATGGAGAAAATGAGTATTATGTCACAGCTGGTCATAAAATGTGTTCATCCGATTCATGTACACGATTGATTTAGACGCGACGTACAGCATATGTTATTTTATATGACATTTATCTCCTGCTGTGCTCTAATAAAAATTCAACTATCTACATTATTGTTAGAGATAGTTGTAATTTAATTTGAAAAGAGTTCATCAAAGAAACATCGCTCATATTTGTTTGTATTCATTCTAAAAGCTATTATTCCGTCTTTTTTCTTTTTAATGTGGTCACACAAAGGATGAGTACGTGAAGAATGAATTACAAGTAACAACAATGAGAAGATAGTCAAAAAAAAAGAAGAAAAACGGCATAATGTCAATGATCAATATACATATTAGAAAAAAATTGTGACAAGAATAATGACAAAATCGTGATGGAATTGATACACAGCACAGATGACGCAGAAATAGGTTTAATATTATTTGCATGTATGAATTGTTCGATAGCCTTGGCAATTCGTACTGCTTCCAGTTTAAGTGTATGCGTCCTTAAACGTTCGATTGGATATGAAAACAAAATTGCATTAAAACGTTGATCAGCATGCATACGTGTGGAATGGGTTGATAAACGATATTTAATTTGTCGTTGATGCTCCAGTGGAATAACATGTTGAAATCCATTATGATGTAAAAAATAACCAAATGAATTGTTTCCTTTGATAATACTGGGACCAGAACGTGAAACTAATTCAGTTATTGTGGATTGAGACGGTTTACTAATCATTGATGAAGGAGTTGGTTCAAAACCATAACCAAGTTGTATTGTTTGTGAACTTCTATGAAAAATAAATTCAATGAAAAGACCACGTGATGATGGACATATAGCTTCTTTAGACATAGCTATAAGTCGATGATAATCAATATAGACACGAGTAGAACTTTCGAGTAAAAATGTTCCAGTAAGTAGATCTTCTGCTGGATCAACATATTGACGAGTAAGTTTATTTAAAATCGTAAATGGACGATGTGCTGATGAAAATGCTTCAGCTATAGCTTTAGTTAATGAATACATAGCTGATGTTGAACTACGATCGATAATGCATCTTGCGTCAGGATGAAAAGAAATTTTGTCCCCGTCATCATTGTCCGATCTTAAACAATCTCTTAGTGTATATACACAACGATCTAATGTATTGTTATAACAACCACCGATAGGTAATTGCACTAGTGTTTCTACAGAAATTCCACTTGTCAACGTTTTCCCTGCTTTTTTTGATGTGAATTCAGCACCAAGAAAACCACCATGTGGTGATGCTAGTATCACATTTGTCGATGGACCACCACGATTAAACTCGACTAATGATAAATAACTTTGTTCATCCGAGTATTGGCAAAAACATATAAAATTGGTAATGAATATAAAATGTACAATAAATAATCTTGTATCGAAATGCATTTAAATTAAACTAAAAGGATTCATCATCTTGTCCACATTAACAGATTACTAAAATAATAGATTGATGAATGTGTTTTTTCAATAATACTTGCGGTTTCTTTCTCAACTTACACAATTATCGTGGCAGCACATGGTAGAAAAAAAAGAAAGAAAAAATATTATCTCGGCGTCTTTTCTCAGTCTAGAGGGAGAGAGAAAAATAGTTTTTTTTGTCGCTTAATAGATTTGTTGTTAATAAAACGAGATGAAGAAAGTACGAATGTTTTGCGCTTCTTCTTTTGCGAACTAGGTACGTTTTTTTTTTGATTTACCATGAACAGAGAATAAAAAGACGCGGAAAAAAAAACGAAGAAAAGAAAGAAAGAAAAAAAGAAAAAAATTGAGCTGGCATACACATCACTAGCAGTCAAGTGTTAGTGTCTTCATAGAAGATCAAGGTCAACAAAGACCCGAATAATTGTTTCGATAGACATAATGTCCTTAGTAATAATCCTCAAAAGAAATTTTTCTCGCCTCAATAACATTATATATGATTCACAGAGAATCTGTTTTTTATTAGACTATCTTCTTATAATTCATAGAATCAAACATATCCATTACTAATATCAAGATTTTTTTGCCCGTTTCTGTGAATTGTGACTATCTCTCGATGTCAACAAAACAAAAGAGGAGGGAAATCTTATATCATTTTGGCATCCTTAACATAGATATAGAATTTGATTAAGGCCATCAATCCATCGAAGGCGTCAGTTTTCTAAATGCATATCACAAATGAGTTATAGATGATGTTATCTGTTTAGTTGCCATGAATGACGAATAGAATGATTAACTCATAACATACATATGTACTAGATATATTATCAACCTTGACAGCAAATGATATTAATGATATTACGAGAGTTAATTGACATTAAGAGATTCATAAGTTACAATATGTTTGTTTTCATAACGATGTCTTACTTATTTCATTCAAGTAAGAGAACTGTTACTGTTAATGTCAAGCTGTTATAATGTGACTGATTAATACGATTATTGATAATCACGAATTCAATTATAGTTAGTTCAACAAATGGTATTCAATTGCCTAATACATACGTACATCACTTATCAGAGAGTATTGCATCATTATTTCTTTTTCAATAAACTTTTTTATCATTGATAGTAAGTTTTTCTTATGTCTCATTAAAATAAAGCTATTTGTACGAAACTTATTTTTTTTTTGCATTTATCTTAGTACCTGTTTGTATCTCTTTACATAAATTCGATATAAAATAATAATAATAAATCGTATAGAACGTAATGCCAAGTATGAGTGTTAAGTGTAGTCATTACATTTCATTAAACGAAGCGTTAACAAAAAAGAAAAACGAAACTTATACCATTTTATTTGATCAGAGAAAAAAGTTTGTAATATTTCGATATGAAAATAAGCCAACTGTCATTAATAATCGAAGAAATCATATAAAATATAAATTTATTGAAGAAATGAAAGACTTGATGAAATAAAATCATATTCATAGATCAGTCAACAAACATTTTCTGCACTCTTTTTCGTATCAATCCAAGAGTAATAATTGCAACGCAAACATTTTCATTTCAGTAAGTGAGTGTGTGTGTGTGTGTGTGTGTGTGAGAGAGAGAGAGAGAGAGAGAGAGAGAGAGAGAGAGAGAGAGAGAGAGAGAGAGAGAGAGAGAGAGAGAGAGAGAGTACTTATCAATATCAAGCGTGATGATGTAATAAAAATGTTTTATTCGATTTATTTAAAACTTAACCCGCATGATGTTTATTACTTTCTTTTGTTGAAACAGACATGTTCAAGGATAAATTCTATTCATTTCAAAATCATTACTACAAGTATGGATGTATACGCACGCAATGTAATATTATTGATAATCTTCGGTACCATTATTTTTATATTACGGGAAATTTAGCATAGCATAAAAGCACTTTCGTAAAAATAAGATTCAATTTGTTTGATGTAAATATTTACGTGTAGTTTCTTTGCAATACATCTATACTCAGTACAAATTCATGAAAATTAAAAAGTTTCTCTGTAAGAATTATGTGACCGATGATGAATTTCTAATAACTTAACTAATAAGAGATTAAGCATTGTTCGTCATTCTATCAACTGAAGAAGACTGCATCCTAATTAATGAATGCTTTGCTTTAGATGAAACCAATTATGTTTCATTAAATTAAAATAATCTTTTTCCAGTCTTTTCACCTCGTTGAAATCAATGTTTATTTCAATATTTGGTCATCATAAAAAACAAGCGAAAAAATGAATGATCTTGCTAGAATTAACGAAGAGTGACTGTAAGCTTTCTGATACCGTATAAGACAAAATTATTTTAAAACTTATCATCTTCGGAAATAATTCAAAAACATGCATGAAGACGATGGTACATTTCAAGAAAGTTTTGATAAAAAGTCAAAAATTTGCTGCAAATCAATAGAATTCTATGGAATTTTACTAAATATCTAGGTTATTTTGTTTGCTCAACGTTGAGATGTCAGAAGATAATCAGCTAAATCGTGTCTTGAATTATAGATCCGAAGTTTCTCTGCCTCAAATACATGTCAAAGTCAAAATTACATCGAAATAGAATATCCTTTTTTATGCATCTTTTAGATTGTATTGGGAGGATGATAGGTTTTAAAATAATTTTGTCTTATACAGTATTAGACAAAAACCCATCCGGAGCTCTTCTATTTCAATTGCTAAAAAATGCCAGCCACTAGCTGTTGTCGTTGTCAAGTTCTTCAGCTCACAAGCATCCCTCTTTAATTCGAGCGCAGACATTAGTCACAGATATTGTTCGTTGGCATCTCTATTGTTTTTACAAACAAAAAATTTGCATATGGTATATTTTCAGAGGTATGTAGCTTGATTTGAACATGTCATGGATAGACGTAGTATTGTTTATTCTACTAGTAGATCATATATCGTCATTAATGGGCTTAATGTATTCCATCTTATAATATTCTTTCTATAATTCAATTCATTGTCAACATAGATATGATTTATTTTGATAATAAATGGTTTAGAAGTCAGTTAAACTTAGTGTTTGATCAGAAATGATAATTTTCGTAGAAGCTGATCAAGATTCAAATTACATGAAAAATAAATGTAAAATTAACAAAATATTAATGATAAACGATTATGTTATTTATTTGTCAATCCGAAGAAACTTTTTTTAAAATACAAAATATTTTTAATTATGGGCAATAATTGATCTACCCCAAACATGAAGAGATCACTATCATTAGTGTATCATCTTTGCTAGAATGAAAAAAATGTCTTTAAAGATGACTGTTTGAAAGATTCAGATTTCAATAATGAAATGATATATCATATCCAACTGATTTTTCTATTATGTCATGAAATAAAAACAATGAGTTTCGTAATGTCCCAAACCTTTCAACCAAATTACGCAAGAGACTAAGGCATTTTTACAACTTTTTTTTATTCAATTTTTATTTTTAGAAATAATCAGTTTCATTCTTTGCATTTAAAGTTCATTTAATTAAATGAAATGAAATAATATTTCAGATAGTTTTTATCAGCTACACCGAGAATAGAATTCAAAAAATTTTTTATAGTATGTGAATAACTATGTTACCTTGAGTACGACAAGGTAAAACATATCAAATACACATCGTCTTGCAACATCTTTCATCACAAAATCGCGTATCGATCAAAAATCAATTTGTCTCTGTGTTCGTCGTCACAGACAAAATGATATATGATTTAGCGATGAAGAAACATTTTTAATTGATCAATGCCTTTCTCATCGAAAGCTACTAGCTGATTGTATGTTATCGACCATGCTGATTCTGTATCTGAGAAATCCCCACAGACTTTCATACATTGGTTTCCTAGACAAACAAAATTTTCTCTAAAAATTGTCTTCACTCTGTGTCCAGATTATTCAATATATTGAATTGTCTAGCAAAAAAAACAGTTTTTCTGTTTCAAATCATTTTTTTGTAAAAAAGCAGTCATTTTAGTTCACACAGAAATATTTCTAACACTGGCATTTGACGATATCTTAAACAGCCAACATACAATTGAAAGTGAACCATTTTTATTAGAAAGAAAATCAAGAAAATATGTTAACTATATTTTTATAAGTATGCCTATTTTACTCTGATGATTACTGTTGACTTACATTGCCATTATCTCAGACGTTACAAAGTTAAATCAGTTTTGTTGTTATTTCCTGTTGGTTTTCATTCTAAAAAGTATAATGAAAATTCAAACGACGCAATATATCTCCTTTTTTCTTTGCGCACTGCTTTTTTTCGACCATTACAGTGTCAATATCACATTTTGACATTAGTTGAGTGACAGACGATTCGATGTCATGATAAAATAATGATTGAAGAAACAAATGATGGGTACATATATACATATATTAGCTGCTCAAATGTATTTATCATGTAACTAGAAGAAAACTAATCAAAAAAATTGGTAGTTTATGTGTGACAAAAGAGTAAACATCATAGAAAAAGCTACCAATAGTTATATTTTTTTTACCGATAGTATATATTCTCTTCAAATTTCCATCTGCATAAGCCAATGAGCGAGAAAAAAAAACATTTCAACATTAAATTACTTTTCTTATGATTCAAATATCTTTTGATGTTATGCGCTCGCCGAATTTCAGGGACTTAATATATTTCTCAAGACTTTAAAGTGTTTTATTGCTATTTTTCTGATTCGGATTAATGGGTTCATTCAGAACCATTAACTGGTATAAGAACAACCTTGAGAACTTGAGAAACTATTTATTCGGTCATCCTTTTATATTTCAAAAGATATTTGACAAGCGAAAATAACAGCATGGATCCTCAATATTCTTAAAACAAAAGAATTCTGAACGACGATAATAAAGAGAACTTCTCCAAACGACTTCAGAGTACTAAGAACGATAGCATATACAGTAGCAGTTTGGGGTCATAATACTATGCATACGGAAACAGCAGAATATGACTGGAATCAGTCATAAATCACCGTCATTTTTCAATTGGACTATCATAATAAAACAGATCAATTTAAATAATATTATTTACGTCCTGGTGTATACAAATCTTATCTGTATTTAATATTTATTATATGTTTGTTTAAATAGATATGTCAGGTATCTTAAGCAACATAAAAAAAAATCAGTTCGGTTTTTTTGCACACTTGATACAACGACTACTTGCATCATTTGTTGCTCGATAAAAATTCTTTTCACACACGCAACCCTGTGAACAAGTGAATGTTGGACAAGGAGGACGATTTTTCCACAAACATGACGGTTGACATCAATTAGCACATGATGATAATTTTTCGTTTCTGCCACAAGTCTCTGCGAAAGAAAAAATTAAAAATCAAAGAGAAATAAATGCTAATAAGTACATACTTTTCTTGTTACATTTTACACATGGACTATTCGTTTGATTGGTAGCACGAAAATATCCTTTTGCACATTCACATCCTTGTGAACAAACAAATGTTGGACACTTCGGTCGATTACTCCATGAGCAAGAAGGTTGGCATGGCTCAACACAATTCACTAATGCTTCATTTTTTTCCATACGTAGTCTGCTTGGCTATCATTATGAATAGTTCAAATTAAACTCACTTAAAGGACGGAGGCGCATAACAAGCCAAATCGGCCCACTCTGAAATTTCAATTAAAAAGTAGTCAGACCTAGGTGCAAAAATGCGCCCAATCGTTTAAAGACAATTCCAAGTGAAATAGATCAAGCACTTCAGCGGAATAGGTCACTAAATAACTCTTATCAATAGTCTTCTATACAGCTTCCGCCAAAGGATAACAAAATGACTGTAATTGCTATCGTCGAACAGATTTTTGACCTCCTATCGATATTATTAGAAAGAGGGCTTTAAATTGCACATGCCCCCGTAAGCGTACTGAAAGTATCATAGACAAGCGTAACTATTCCAGAGACCGCTTTTCGCTTTAAACGGTCTATAATCAATAAAAAGCGATGCTCGTCCATGTTTTGACGAATCGTATTCTCTTATTGTTCATTTAAAACACTTTCGTTAATATACGAATCGATAGAGCTTGAAGAGCTCTACGGAATGTGACTGTATGCGAGAAAAGAGAAAGTGGGTTGGGCATTCTGAGAAATCTAACAGCTGCACATATGATGGTAAATGTTTTCCGTAGAACTGAGAATTCAGTGAGGAAAATATATTTTTGAATTGTTGTAATCTGAAATGCAAAGAAGAATTGTCGATTTTTAAGGTAATTTTATAATGAAATGCAGGCACTAGGTAGAATAACTATTGTAGTTCATTGATCGGTCTTATATCTGTGCTTGAGGGAGTGATCAAGTCGAGTATATTTTGCATTCATNGTTTTTGACAGGTTAAAACCTTATATACGTAGCATCTTCGATCATCTCGTCAGTGTGGCTATCGGTGAATGTGATTGTAGGTGTGTAGTCGTCCATCCGTAAATTCGCTCGAATTCCTTCAAAGTTTTATGAAAACAGGATTTATTATATACCATTCCATGTGCCTAAAAATGCTCTACAATATGGTATACTTGGTTTCTCATTCCTGAATAGGTTACCTTACCCGACAAGGTCCTTCAAACACAGGGCTTAGAACTTTTGGTTAGCCCTAAGTAGTACATTTCATTAAATTTTATTTATATAAAAAAAAAGATGATAAGAATATATATATGGAATATTCAATTGATTGAAGAAAGAAGATTTTTCTACTAATTGAATCTATAATTTCAATTTTATTTGTCTTATCAATTCATATATTATAAGTAAATAATAAATCAATATATTTCATATAACAATATAACAAAACAAAAAGAAAGAAATTTCTTATTTAATAATAAAACATATGACAAAGTTTTTTTCTTCTTATTAATGAGAAATTAAATTGTGTAAATGAAATTTCTGTTAGTTAAAAGAAATATTTTGATAGAAAATTTATTTAAAAATAATATTCATTTCATTAATCTAAATTAGCTTATATAATATGTATTGAAATTACTTTTAAGAATATTACTATAATCGTTATATTAAACATTAATACATAATCGAATATAGTAGGAAAAAAATCTATTAAATTAGAAATTAGTTATACTAAAACATATCTAAATAAAGTATGATAAAAGAAAAATGAACTTTTCATATTTGTAATTCAATACAAATCAATTTGTTTGTAAATGGATAATTATATTTAAAATAGACTATAATTATTATTGAGAATGAAAGCGAACTTTGTTTTTTAGGATTTTTTACAAAAAATAATTATCTTATTTTATTATAAAAATTTGAAATTTATTTTATTTTTAAATAACAAATATTTAAAAAGAAAAGAAAACCTTTAAAAATTTCTTCATTATCTAGTAACATCTATCGATAAAATAAACTTTTATAAAAAAAAATTTATTTTATTTTATGCTATTATTTACTAGCGGTTTGGATAAATTCCATATGCTTTGTATAGAGATGATCAGCGCTATCAACAACGTGAATGACGTTTACTTCATCCATAAAATGTACTAAAGTATGTATATCTTATTTTTATCTTTACTATTCGATATCAATCAGTCTTTCATATTCTTCTATTTAGAATTTTTTTTCTCATTATTAAAATAAATCTTTTCAGATCATAAACAACAACAAACATATCCATTTTAATCTATTGAAATATTTTATTCATATGCTCATCTTATTCATTTCAATTATTTCAAATCAAAATTGTCGAAAATTCTTTTCAAAATTTCAAGTGAATGACAAATAAGAATCTGTCTTTTTTTTGCAAGTTTAACAGCAAGTCATCGTTATAATAATGAAGATGTCTTTTTTTGTTTTTAATTTAACAACAGGTTATAATTGCAAAGATTTATTCAAAATGAATATATTAGAAATATGATTCAAAATTCGAATAAAAAATATCTCTAAAAAACTTTAATATATTTAAATATGATTTTAATGAAAATATTTTTCGAATTAATGCTTATGATTGTTTAGGATTAATTGTTAGTAAACATATACAAACAACTTCATATGAATACAGTTTATATTTGATTTATTATGAAGTACATGACAAGAATTGAATCATGAATATGCATCAAATGTATCTGATTTAATTTTAATATACAATACATTGCAAAGAGATGGTATGAACAAGCTATTGAATTATTATATATTCAATTGAAAATTTCATCAATTGACCAAGAAGAATCATCTTATCAAGGCATTCATGGATGCATTAGATAATCTTTGTCTTAGATAATGATTTTGTTGCATTTAACCCTTTACCCCCCATAGCGGTTTGCGAAGAGCCACTGATAAAATAATTTTATTAATGAAATACTAGCTTCCTACTATGTCAATAGTGTGGTCTGATCCACCGAATGTCCTGCTCCTAGAGTCGGGCGGTTTGATTGATCCAGCAATCATGTGGTGGATAGAGCGAACTGAACTACATCGTAAGGCTTGATTTGTCTTCTTTGACCACAACATTGAGTGAACAGAAACAATATCTATCTCGCGCTATTAAAGTAATGGAAAAAAGGCAAGGAGTGAACTGATAAAAGTTAACACCAAAGAGTACATGTATATTTTATCCGCGTTGTCAAATTATAGCCTAGTTTGCTCTGAACCGTTTAATAACCTGTGAAGAAATTTAATTCATTATAAATACAATTACGACTTATCATAAATTGAGCTTTCTAATACATGTTTTAACTCCATTCTTGATTACTTTCCATCTGCTACATGGTCAATGGTGTCTTCTTGTATGTGTAACTCGCGAAGTTCTCATGAAGCTTTCGAAACGTATTTAATCCACTAGAGGACTTCTTCATCAACTCATATTACACAGAAACTGTCAAAAAATCTCTGTTGGCTACGAGTAGAGAACATTTTGTTGCAAAAATTTCGATTTTTTTTCGTTTTTTCAAAATTACCAATTTTGTAGGCCCGATATTTCAGTAACGAAGCAATGAAGAGAAATGTTCTTTTTGTCAATCAATAGCCCATGAAGTTTACTACAAAAAAAGGTTCTTGTCGTTTTTAAATCTGATTCTTTATTTAGTTTCTGCAACTGTTCTAAAAATGGTCACTCCAGTGACCAACGGGGTAAAGAGTTAAATTCAAGGGAGAGAGCGCAGAATCCTAGAATTTTGTGGAATCAGATAGAATTCAACGGAATCCGACGCAATTCAGCGGAATCCTGGAATCTCAAAGAAGCTTTTGAAATCCTATAGAATCTTGGAGATCTCAGTCTAAAAGCCCTTCAATGTACTACTAGTGCAGGAAGGTCTGTTAAAATACAGCAGCAATTAATAGAACATTCTAACAGCATTTTTAATAGTTTCCTCATTCAGAACCTCTTGTTTTCAACTCTTGAAGTTGCAGATCGATCTCTTTCAATATATATTTTAGGTTAAGATCAGTAAACATACAACATAATAGAATGTAGTTCATAAATATCAAAACGAAAACAAGAAAAGCTTGAATATAAAAATTTAAAAAAAAATTTCATTAGTACACGAAGGATTGATGATAAGGTCGCTCCTGCTTGGATATAATTTCATGCATATAAAACCAGTAAAAAGAAAAAATATTGAACATATATTCTTAAATGAAAAGTTTATCACTTGCATATAGATATCGCGATAGTCCATATTGAATATATATAGAAGAGGAACAGATAGAGTTATAAATAAAAACAAAGATAAAAAGATGTTATTTTTTGTCTGTTCGCTGATGATTGCTGTGAAGGGTGTGAGTGTGGGTGTGGGTGTAAATGTGGGTATTGCTGAAGAGAACAGCAACACTCACATCTATACCCACATCCAAACTTATTGTGACACAGGGGGCGTCCTTTGACACTTATAGAAGCTTGTTGAAAATCTTAAGAAGCTCTAAGAAATCCAAGAGAGATTTAGTTGCTTGTATGAAATAAAGGATGTATTTTGTATTTAGCAATGATTAGGAAATTGTTGTAGAACACCATTTCTGACTAATATTAAGATAACTAATAGAATTTGAATTTTACGTTAGTAGAATATTATTATTTGACAATTTATTCTAGATTAAATTTTTAAAAATTAGATCTTTTTCTTCTCATCAAAAATTATGAATAATCTTATATCATTATTTCATTGAATTAATTCCATAACAAACCATTAATCAAATGCGATATTTCAATATTTAAACATGAATTATATATAAATTTACTTCATTTTTATGTTCAACAATTATCGAAAGAATTCTTAATATGTTGATTTAATTGAATAATGTACACAAAAAAATGTTAAAATACATAATTAAATGAATGAAATTGATTTATTAATTGATTATGTCTTACAATGTGATATGATCGAACAATTAATACATTATAAATCAAATGAAATGTCATAGCAAGAAAAACTTTCAACAATTAATATATCAAAACTAAATCACTTGAAATTAGAACAAATCTATTAAGAAATGTTAGAAGATGAAAGATATTTATTTCATTTGCAATATCAATCATTAGATATTTATTTCATTTGCAATATCAATCATTAGATATTTATATCTAAGAATAATCTCTTCAACAAGCATTTATTCTTTTCTATGGAATTATTTCAAATAAATACAGGTTCGTACAAGTTTTCTTTTGTAATAAACAATTTCAGTCTGAGAATTAATTGCAATAGTGTAGAACACAAGATTTTCATTCGATTGATGACTTTTTCTATTCTATCAGCTTCGAATGTTCATATATACTCAGAGACTTTTTTTAAAGAACTCATCATATAGATTTTTTTGTTCTTTAGATCGATTCATCTACTTTACATCATGTTTATTCAATCTTGTAATTGTAAAACTTGATGATCCAGCTAATACATCTAAAGAAGAGCATCGTGATGATTTGAAATTCGTATGTAATCTGTACAAAAAATTCGTTGATCTGGTAAATCTAATAACAACTAACACTTCATTTAGATCATATGCATCATCTAAATGATGATGATAAAGATAATGCATCAAATTTCTATTAAATACAATCTCTAATCGATTCTCACTATAGGAATCCCCGGAAGTCCCAAGAAGTCAAATAAAAAGCAAGACAATCTTTAGAGGAGTTCTTGGAGAGAGTACCTGAAGGATTCCTAGGGAGTTCCCGGGGATTCTTCAGGGACTCTCTCCAAGAACTCCCCCAAAGATTTTCTTGCTTTTTATTTGACTTCTTGGGACTCTCTCCAGAGATTTCATCACAAAATTTTTCTTGTATTGCTTTACTTTCTGGGAACTCACGACAGGAACTTTCCGAGGATTTCGTGAATTTGCGGGGACTCCCCGATGATTTCAATAGTGAGAGTCGATTATGGATCGATTCGAATTCAAATGATTGACATTTCTCATGATCTTGATCGTTTTTGGATTATTCAATCCTATAAAGAAGAATGTTTGGCGTTAGGTTCTTCATCGAAAGGGAAACTTCGTAAGTTAAATTTAAAAACAAACAGGAAGATGTTCGCAAATTTTAAAAAAAATTTTGATGATGTTTATTCTAGTGCTGTTTTATGATAACTAATTAGAATTTTATCCAATAGAAAATTCAATGGAAATGGGTGCAAATGTTTTTGCTATTCGAGTAGCTTATTTTTGTGTACTTGTAATTTGCTCATCTATCATGATCGTTATTAGTACCCTATTATCATCTTCTTCATGAACATTCGGAATCTTTACATCATTTTTATTCTTCATCATCAACATTTACGTATGATAACTCAATTAAAACTATTACTGAAACAGAACCAATTGCTAAATGTATTGAAGAATTATCTTTAAAACAACGTCATGTAAAAATTCGTCAAGTTGATTGTCATTCAACTGTTGGTTCATCTGTTGTTGTTCAAGTTTGTGGAGAAGTATCTTCTACCTCAATTAATAATGTTCAAAGTCAACCATTTATGAAACGTTTTGTTCAAACATTTGTTTTAACATCAGCAAATAATTCCGATCAAAAATATTATGCACACAATGATATTTTTCGTTATTAAGATAGTCAAATACCAAATTTAACTAATAATACGAATACAAAAACTTCATTAACAGTCATTGAAACACCAATAACACCATCAGCAGTGAATAATATTGAATTTTTTGATAATACAATTACGGAAAAAAAGGAGAGAAAGATGAATTAAATACATCATTAACGACGAAAATAGCACCACCAGTAACACCTGTTGTTGAGCAAACATTAAAACTAAAATCATATCTAGATGCAATTGGAAAAAAGAAAAAACTGCAGCAACTACTTCAACAGAAAATCAACCAACAACAACAACAAACACAATCAAATAAATCAAATAAACAACAACAAAAATCAGCAAAAGCCAGTGGAAATAATAATGCTAATCGAACAACACGTGGTCATCCACAAGATACGAATAATTATTATGATGATTCATGGTATTATGGAAATGGTGAAGATGGTTATCTTTCAATTGGTTATAGACATGATCAAGAAGTATTTGCTGGAAATCTTTCCACTCAAGTAGCAAAAAAAACGAAGTAAAATTATCAATGTGTTTTTTTCTTTTGTTTTGATAAATAAAAATATTTTTTTTATTTAGATTCATGAATTTTTTTGACTATATGGTAGTCTTCTTCTTGTTCGTATTGTTAATACAGGATCTCAGGTTGGTGCTGCTAATTTTGCTTTTGTTGTTTGTCAATCAATTGAAATGGCTAAAGCACTTGTTGCTGATCATGAAAATCTTTTAAAGACACAAAAAATCAATGTTGAAGCAAAAAAACGTCGTCCTTTTCCACATACATTTCGTCCAACATATTCAACAGCTGCTTCACCAACAAGCTATCAATCAATTGATTGTCCTGCATCATTTTATAATCAATCAGCATATTATGAAGGTGTTTCAACTCGTGATGTTCGAGTTGCTGGATAAGGAGGAACGAAATGATTTCTTTTTCTTCTTTTTGTTTCTTTATTCACTTGTTTGTTTATCATAACTATTAACGTTTTTTTTCCTTTTCTTGGAGATGTTTTCACCAGAAGAATCAAATTATGGAAAGCGGGGATTGGGAAGAATAAGAAGAATTCGAACGTAAAAAGGATGGATTTTGGCAGTTGTTGCGGATCGAGTGTTCAAAAGTGTAAATTAAATTTTAAAACAAGGAAGATGAAGATGTTTTGAAATTCTTTTTAGATTTTGATGATGGTTATGCTGGTGATGCTTCATGTGAGCGAATTAGAATTTAATCCCATACAAAAAACAATGAACGTTGATGCATATTTTATTGGTATTAGATTAGTTTATTTATAAATAGAATTTAATAGGTTTTTTTTTTCTTTTTGTAGTTCTGTTGACGTGGGCATTTCAGTATGATCTGAATTCGATTACCATTTCAAGAAGCAATAGCATCAGTTGGCATCTTCATAAAAAAAACATCTACAACCAGTCCATTCCGAGCAAATATATATTAAATTGAACTGTTTTTCATTAAAAATAACTATTATCAATAAGATATAATAGTCTCTTGATGAGTATTTAGAATCGTTTTATGTTTTAGTATTATCATGATTAATGAATGTATTCGAAAAGAAAAACTGCTTGAAGATAGAAAAGTCATCCATAAAAATAGAACGAGTTCTTCGTATTATGATATGAATTAAGTTGCATATTTCTGTATGAGTATATACAATGATAGTGCAAGTGACCCAAACGATCTTAATATATCCGCAATTAGATCATTTATAGTAGAAATCTGAATATCTATTACTAACTCAATGAAGCACTCAATAATGATTGAACAAAACCATCCACCATGTATAAAAGTATGTGTAAAAACAGCAACTGACTCAACACAGGAACAAAGTATTTCATAATTGGCTATGCCAGTGACAATCTATTGGTGTTTATACGACTTAAAATACTGTAAAGGACTATCTCCATTAACTTTACATACATTTCATTAAGTAATATGAGCAAATTTAAATTATTATGTGATCGAGTTTATATTATGAAAATTTTCAATCATTCTCACACTACTTTTATCGCTTTCTATACCGACACAAAACTATCGCTGACGTTCGTTAATATCATTTCTATGCATGTTTTGATTTACAGATAACGTCCTTGCTCTTACCTATCGTAAGCCCAATGGTATTAATTTACTGTCTGATAAGACTGTACTCCATCCTTCACCAAAAAAACGATAGTAACGAATCAGACATGTATATTGTGGTGCAACAGCCATATATTTTTTAAACAGTCAATGTGATGCAAGTGTGGTACCTGGTTTCAGCCGTATTGCAAAACTTCATGAACTTGTAGCGAATTTCAATATTCACAAACGAAAGCTCTAGAATGGAACAAATCTCTTAGACTAATAATAACAGTGTTTGTCCATTAGAGGGATGTCGGTGACTTTTGAAACATTTTTTTTGAATATCATCGTTGCAACAAGTCGATAAAGCTGCATCTTATTGATTAGAGTCTTACTATGAAAACTCAGTCGAAAAGTAATATCTTCGGATTTCAGTTTTGAATTGTACTGAGGAGGATAGTGAAAGATATGAAAAATAGAAGACATTTGAACCATCGATGATTCTGGTAGTGACAATGGATTTGTACCGACAACTATCTTTGCATTTCAAATAATAGTTGTAACATTATTACGACAATGAGCTGCTGTAATAATATTAAGAAGAGAAAGAATTGCATCACCACAAGAAGAGTTTCTAGTCAGGCATGCACAGAGACTGAGGACTCGCTGGTAAAGTTGAGTTCTTGGAAAAGAAAAAAGCTCATCTTCGTCAGGAACTTCTCGGTCTTTATACATGCCTACTTCCAGTATTCTATTGTAAAAATATTTTTCTTTCCAATTTGTTGCAACTGTTAACTCACCATCAATGATTAAAAGCCAAACATATCTATCAAATTGATTGAAAAGCAAACACAATAATTTAAGGAACATGTTTTCATTGTTTTTCATAGTCTCATTTTTTTATTCATTTTCTTTCGACTTATATATGTTTAAAGTAAATATTTCGCGTATAGTATAAGTATTATATTTTGTTTGTCATCTTATATTTTTCAACATTAACTTCTTTTCTCATTTTTTTAAATAAAGACAAACTGTTTTCCCGATCTGTATACATTTTCTTTAAAACAACAACAAAGACAAATATTTTTAAAACAAAAATAAAAACAAAACAATTAAGTGAAAAGTTTTATCATGATACTAATCAGTAAAACAAGTATTGTAGTGATTAAAATGACTAGTATAGTATTTCCAGTACCAAACTGTTTCTCAATCATGGTAACAAAATTTTGATATATGCTCTTTCGGATTGTAAATGTTTCTTGATTATTATCTTTATTTATATTTGTATTAAATTGTTTTAATCTTTCATCATTCGTTATTTCAGGTGGAAATTCTTCAGCAGCTTCTAAATCTTCTTCCATAATGGATGTTATTTTAAAATTTTCTTGTAATGAATCAATTACTGTTGATAGTGGTTCATGAATAAGTTGATAAGCAGAAATAAAAACGGGTCGATTAATATAAATACGACGAGGTAAGATCAATTTATTTATTGAAAGATTTTCATTAGTATTTGATTCATTGTTAATAAGAGCCAAATTTAAACGAATAAGAATTGAACGAAAAAGATCTTCAATAAAATATTGCCGTATATCATTTCCTGTTGTTTCGGAACTGCATGTAAATAGTCGAAGACTTACACTTCCATCAAATTTATAACAAATTCGATTTTCATTCGAATATTCATTCGATATTGTTGAATCAATGGGCGATAACCATTGAATATCAACAGAACTTTGACTTGTTTTTGGTGATAATTTTAAATTATCTAATGATAGTAAACGATCATCCATTATTAAAAGACTTTCCTAAATATTTCAAAATCAGATAATAGAGTCTATTCTCATCAAACAGACGAAAAATGGATAGGCTGTCACAAGAATGAAGATGTTACTACAGAAAAACTAACGAGAAAACTGTTTCAGTTAATGCGTCAGTTTTGGTTTCGAATTCTATGCATAAGGTAGTTTCTTGCAGAGTTATAGCCATTTTACTGAAATTTTAGGCTATAGTGCGGCATGTATCAACTGTTTTCAGCCAAAATTTTCCGGACATCCTAGTCATAAGTAGATCTATGTGTGGATGACATATTGCCATCCTGTTTGTTGGTACATAACGTACCATAGCCTAGAATTTTAGTAAAATGGCTATAACTCCGGAAGAAAGATTTAAGGGCACTTACCCTTTTGAAACATTTCATATCTCAATGGAATCTATCTTACGCATAAAATTCCAGCTCAAAAAAAGATTTCCTTGTTAAATGTAAGGACAATATGCATCATAATAAAGACATTATCTTGATTTCATAGAAATTCAAAATTATTTTGTAATTCATTTTAAGAACTGAACTCAATTTACTTTAAGATAATTTATATATTGTTTCCATTGTTCTTCAAATTGACTTTCAATTAATTTAATATTATTATCATTATTATTTGTTAATGGATTAAGCCACAAATTAAATTGTATTGGAATAGTTGTTGTCATACACCAAATAGGATTTACTTTACTATCATAAGTTTTCATTTCAACAGGTCGAAAATGAACACTATCAGAACTCATATCCATTGTTTTAACTAACCATTTATTTGCTCCACTACCAAATTCTGATTGTAATAATATTCTATGTGATGATTGTGTTAAACTCCATGGTGAATATATACGTAATGCACTTTGAAGAATATCAAATAAACGTCGAATTTTTAATGTAAAATTTGTTGATTTTAATAAATCATTTTTTGCGCGACAATAGAAACCAATAATTGATACACCAGCACACAATGATGATGTTATTTCAATAATTTTAGCCCACAAGTCTTTATTTGTTGATGATGAATCAAAAAATGAATCAACATCAGTTTGTTTTGATGTGATACCATCAATTATATAATGAATATAATCACGTTCAAATTTAGTACATTGACCACAAATAAAACCGAAAGAAAATCGATTTGTTGGAAGTGAATTTAATTGAGATGTTACTACATCGGTTTCAATAAAAACAGTTCGACCCATTATCAATTAAAGAAAAAATATCTAAAAAATTTGAAAGAATTTTCTCTTTATTTATACATATATATATATATTTCTATATAAATCTGACAAGAATTAAGAAAAAAATGAAGAAAGACTTTCATTATTTGTTTCTTGTTGTAAATTAGTATTATCATCTGATTGAAAAAGATCATCATCATCCTCATCATCGTCATCATCATTGATATTCATTGCATTTGTTGGATTTTGTAATATTTGATTTGTTAAATCTTGTTCAGTTTCCGATGAAATTCGTCTTGTTTTTGGTGGCATATTTAAATCAAATTTACACATTTGAATATGTTTTTTAAGTAGTTCACTTTTCGATTTCAGTTCATTATCAAGTCTTTCAAGTTCCAAACGTTGATCATCAATTGTTGTATCAATACCTTCCACTCGTGATATCATATCCTGACATGATTCAAATTGTTTTCGAAGTTCATCTAATTTTACTTTTAATTCACTTGGATTTTTTTCAAAACTTAAACGAAGAAAACCAAAAAAAATAAATTTATTATTTTCAAAAATAATTTAATATTATACCTTTTAAGAATATCACTAAGACGAGGTAAAAAAAGAAATAAATCTTCATCAAAAGTTATTGAAGCTTTTGTTGTTGTATTTGAAGATGTTGTAGGTGGAGCATCAGCTGAATAATTAATCGGTTGTTGTTGTGATTGATTTGAAGAAGAAGCCATCTAAATTTTTAATAGAGTAAACAAATCAACTTTTTAATTTATCTTATGTATGAACAAGACAATAATGAAATTTTTATTATTTCTTTATGTTAAAACAAGAATAATAAAAAGAAAAAACAAATAATATATGAAATGTTTTCAAATCTTCTTGTTTGCTTGGATGTTTTATTGTCTTTGTAGAATAAATTTATTTGCTACGTTCACGCATACGACGACGTTTACGTTTCAACCGACGCATTCGTTTCTTACGCCACTATATATAAAACAAATGCTCATAAGAAATTTTAATAAAAGAAAAATTTATTTTACCTTGGCTCGCATATCCTATACCAACAACGAAGAATGAAATATAAATTTTAATTTCTGAATAAAGAAAAAAATATATATATATTCACCTTTTAATAAAGATAAATTTATGTAGGTATTAAAGTGACCAATATAGTAGTGAATATAATAATATAATCGTATGCTATTCTTCCCAAGTACAACAAGTATAACGTTACCTCGAATTCTGAATGGTAATTCAGAAAACCAGTAGATTTTAATTTTTGAAATTATAATGATAGAGAACTTTTGAAATTTATTTTTTAATTAATCCAAAAATTGTTTAATAGATTTCAAACAAATTTTCTTTCAGAATATTCAAGAAAGAAAAGAAATTCATTTCGTCAACGTAGTTAGATGTCGCATATGTAGTGTGATAACCAATATTTAATTGACAAATGTTCACAATCCTACAAATAATCCGCTACAACATTGGAAATTAAGTAGACTTGAGACTGTTAATCTTATTCATGTCCTTCTAAATTTCATTCTATAATCTTTACGCATGAAGCGTACATAATTTTAAAAAAATTGTATCAGTCAGTGAATGATACTACATAAGATAATTTTTCTCAAAAACAGTAAGAATCTAACAGGATTTTTTTGTTCCAGTCCTGATGACTTTGATTTAAAAATGCTAAAAAAGACCGAGAATTGAAGCATGACAATCATGATGTCGATACCTAGAAAAAGAGATAAAAATACCGCTCTACTTTTTCGAAGATTATCTTCTCAGTAATACTGAGTAATATCTCGAAAAAAATATATTATGGATTGATTATCGAATTTGACCACTGGAAAACTTCAAACACAATTAGTATTATCTTGAATAGCCATTACAAAATACTTTTCAAAAAAACTAATAAATTGCGCTCGTACGTATTGGCATGATGCTTTTATAGAACAATAAGGAAAAGAACAATATAGATACAAGACGTGGTATTTAATTGAAAACTCTTTTGTAGTCATAATCAGAAAATTGGTCCAGCAAGGAGTAGCACCTTTATCATTCGAAGAAATCATTTTTGGAAATTTTTCTTGCCGTTTTACAAGTGATACCTATGTCAAGTATAAAGCTAACCATGAATCTTCCTTTCATTCGGATGGATACAATCTATTTCGTCATTGTACTTAACAGAATTCAATTAAGTTGATCACACTATGACTAAAAGGACATGAAATGTTACGATTATGATTGACATTTAATCCATTTTCATAAAATAATTTAAATTTTTTTACAGTCTTGACGATTGAAAATTGTTCAAAATAAAAGTTCAGTATATATCTATTTTAGTTTATGATTTTGTGTGAAATGATCAACGAATTATGTCTATAGGATTCGTTTATTAAACGAAATGTTAATGAACATTTCTACAGACAAATTTTAAGATTATCTGAGTTCTCCTAATGATATTTAGCATCATTAGGTTCATTTTAACAGTATTATTTTTGAATATTTATTTTATTGTTCAATATAGAATGTCAAGAGACTGAAGCTAAGGTTACTATATAAAATAACAACTACATGTGGCAATATTTTACAAAATTTTTTCTTTTACAAATATTCTATTGAAAAAATAAGAGTTGATTCCAATTTTCCTCTTGGAAATTACAGAATTCAAATTTCTATCAACTCTTGTTAGTTTTATTTTACAACAGTCGAACAAAATACACTTATGGACTGCTGTATGTTATGCAGTCTATGATATCTACTTCCAACACCAATAAATTTCATATTTTCAATGTTCTTTTCTCATCCAAAACAGGCGCCTAAGAGACTTACGACATGCAATTGAACTCTATATTAGATGAGATTTCTAAATTATCTTTAAATGTTTGAAAATAACTTCTATTTTCATAAGAGAAATCCATTGTGTTTGAGTGTGCATAACAAAAACAACATTTTAAAATAATAGTTCGAACGTCTTTTTTCAGATAATTCACTTTGTAAGGTGTTACTTAGGTTTCAAGCAAGGAAATAAATTGTTTCTTGACAGAATTCTACGCAATAAACTTTATCCGATCCCAAACGGCACTTGTCGACAACTTGTTTTGAAAAGGAATAATCCAAATAAAAATAATATCGTTTTTTTTCGTAATATATGCCTTGCTAATTAGTCAAAAGAATGCGTGTCAGAAGTCATCGTATTATACATAATCGATACTGACTTTCGGTTTTTGACAATCGGTAGCAGTACCTTTCTGTCATCGCTTTAAATGAAAGCTAGTAGAACTCGATAAAGAATTGAATTCTATATCAGTTGACCAGAAAGTTCGTGTCGCTTATTATTTCTCTAGTCGAATATTTACAAAAGAAAGATTTTTGCCAAACTTTAACTACACTTCATCTACTTCGATAGAATCAAGAATTTGGGCGAACAATGAAAAGAACATGAAAAAAAAATCAATACTACTACATGACAAACATCCATAGCAGACTTAAACCATCGAAAAAGCTTTTGATGGCGAATACTAGAATAACTAGGTGTGCCGAATGTTGCTTTAGCTTGATAAGATCATAGTTTTTCGCATCGTATATCATGAATTTGTTTTTCAGCAATGAGTACGCATGTACATAGAATAGCTTTTAATTTCTTGTTGAAAATACATAATTATTTTTCTCTTTTTAAATCGTCTTTTTTCTATTTCAACATATTCTCGCAAATATTTTAAGCAAATAAGCTAGTTACAACAATGAAATTCATATAATTCCTTTATTCAGTGTCAAATCGGTACAGTATCTAATGTGTAGCATATTGGAAAAGCAAAAAATCAAAAACAAACAGAATTCACAGTTATGATTTTTCTTTATTACTGAAACAATTTATCAAAAGAAAGAAAAAAGTTTTAGAAATCATTTGTTTCCATGTCATTGATCATCGCTGATATTTTGCTCGTTGGAGATGCTAAAATGAAAGAATATATTTCTCATCACGAAAGAACGTGTTTGATAATGAAAAGATATATAAAAGTGTTGAATTTGAGACTTGGAAGGGCTATTAAAATTCATTGAGTTTTTAAGGTACCTGTATAAATCCTTTAACAGAATATATTATCGTCTAGCCAGAGCTGAGCGCGAGACAACGTATTTGCTCCTATCCTAACCTACTGTTCCGTTATGTTCTGACGAGCAGCAGGAGAAAGAACATATTCATTTCTAATTAGTGTGTAGTATGCAAAAATTGTAAAAATACTATATCCAATTCAGGACCAACTTTTCCATTCCATCATTGCTTATCTTCCAGAACTGTCGTGTCCAGTGTTAAGCTCTGTTTTTAACTATATCAGCAAAGATTCATAGTCTTGAGGAGCAAGTTCTAATTTTTAATTTGGACACTGTCATTGATCCCGTACTCTCCTACATCTCTGCTGTTTAATTTCTTCTATGCATCTTCGCCTAGCATTAGGCATACACTATGACTGAAGAACAGCTGACTCAAGTTCTTTTTCGCTCCTGTAAACGCCACGAAAGTGTCCATTGCAAATTATTTAATTTGTCGCATCTCTTGAACTAAACTCAAGCATTATTCGTTAGAATCAGTTTATTCAGTTGTATGAGCAACTATAATGTGTACCAGATTCGAACTAATAATAATAATAAATGATAAATTTGACTTACTATGTGTTCGCTTTTGACCTTTACTTGTGGATTCGATTTTTTTAATAATTTGCAAGATTTTATTTTTAATTTTTGACATTGGCTTATTTTTGTTTAATATTTTAATTTTTTTAACTTTCACTTCTGCCATCGATTCATTCATATCATGTACATCAATAAGATGAGTTCGAAGAGAGGATGCTGATAACCAACAATGATTTTGACAATCAACACGTAGCGGACAAAAAAAACTTCGTCGTGGATCAGCAACTTGTAGATTATTCGGAATTAAACGTTTTGTAACTGGTATTTTCGAATAAACAGCTCTTGCAATAATATTAGCAATTGGTGCTAAAAAACCATGATATTGACGTATATGATTACTTAAATCAGCAAAACGTTTTTTCCGACATAAACGATGAAAATGATGTTCTTGATTGAGACCATAGGAGCCATTTATCCACAGTGGACATTGACCAGTAATTCGATGAATTTGAATATTTGTATTCTAAAAATAATAGAAAATATGCAAATGATTACAAACGTTCTTTTTACAATGCTATAATCGTCATCATCGGTGGCAATAATTGTTTTACTACAATAGATAAGTAAAAAACAAAACTAGAGATTTTTTTTGAACTTAAATACTTTTCTGATTGGTTCAGTGCATTTGTATTTTCAATAGCTAAAAAAAAACATGTATTAAGTTGATTTTATTAAAAAGAATCTACCCTTTCGTCTATGATAATCAGAATCTATGATCAAACTATGAAAATAAAGACAATTCATATAGAAATGAAACAGAAAAAAAAAAAACTTGCTTTTGTAATCGATCGAAGCCAATGAATAACGATTCATCTTCTAAAAAATTTTGAGAAAAAAAATTCTGTTATATTAAAACAAAATTCATACTATCTAAATTCGTTGTTGATGATGAGATTTCTTCAAATGGTTCAACTTTAACAATCGCTAATAAAAAAAACATAAAATTTAAAATATTTTTTCAAAAAAGTGAAAATAACAAATCTTACTTAAATGATCACCTGATTGTTTTTGTTTTTCATTAATTGTTTGCTTTAACTTTTCAATAATTAATCGAAACTGTTCAATATCATTTGAATTATTTTCCAACAAATTATTAACTTCATTTACTAATTTTTTATAATCATCTAACTTTTGTTCATATTCATAACGAATTTTATCTTCGTCAATTATTGATGAATAGATTGAATAAAGACGGTTAAGTTCTGGTAGAATAATTTCTAATTGTCGTTTATTATTTTCAACTAAACAATCATGTTCAATTAAATGTTGAAGACAAATCATTTTCATGCAATGATGAGCACAATCAAATAAACGAACAGCTTTTTCAGTACATGATGGATCATCACATCGACCAAACTCTGGCATTATTAATGTTTCAAATTATTTAAATTACTGTTTGCTGAGAAAACTGGGGAAAAATGTGAAATAAGAAAGAGACGAGAAGAAAAAGACAATTATGTCTATATGAACAGAACGAATGAAGTAACCAAATGCTGGAAATTTTCAACAGGAGAATAAATAAAAAATATTCTTTCTTGTGTCACATAAGCGAAGGTTTTATGGCTTTGACTATTCAGTCTGAATAGTCGATATAATTAACATAAGTACTTAATTGTTATATATATATATATTATTCATTTCTTTCGTGCTGAATTCCAAATGATTTTTATCAATTATATTTGTTTATAATGAAATAAAAATGAAGTTGAACGTACAGCGTGAATGGATTAGAAGTCGACTTTTCAAATTATTTCGCTACAGCATTTTATTCACCTTCTGGGAAATTTTTAAATAATTTAAATACAAATATGTAATAAATTAGTTAATTTCGAAACAAGGATCTATCAAGCGACTTATTTTGATTATTGTAATCTTTTCAGTATTGATTAATGTCAATTCTCTTTTTTTTCTATTCATTAATAGAACGTTCAATTAAAAGAATTTGAGTTATTTACAATAAGATTTTCGATTCGTTGAATCAAACCTATAATTTTTCTCCATTATTGCATAATGAACAATGAGTTATATTGTTAATTCATTCGTTACTGACATTGGACAGCAAAACATGGTGCCAAACGCATACTGATGTGTGTTTAGAGACAACGGTTCCTTTTTAACCACTTTTCCGTCTCTATTTCCTAGTAAAGTCGATCACTTACTTCAGAAGAAAGATTGAGAAGATCAAACAGTTGAAGGAATATGTCTTATTAATGACAAACAGGTTATGTGCCAAAAAAGATCATGCATGATGAATAGAAAGAAGATCAAAAGAGAGGAATCATCCTTAGCAACATATCAGTATGCGTCAGACATTATTTCGGTAATTAATTAAACAACAAGACAATGACAAATACGACTTCTTGACTTGATACATCGTTGTTTAGTTATTGACTCAATAATTTCTAAATTATGTTGAATTCATTTATCTTCTTGGTTGTAAACGAGATGGATTGAGTCGAGTAGAAAGAAAAGACAATTATTAATTGGAAACCTGTGGCATACTTGGATTCTCAGATTTTGTTTCACAAAAAAGAAGGTTAAAAGGGAATTGATCACTATCTTATTGTAAACAATTTAAGAAACAAGAAAAACAACTTATGAATTACTATATAGTTCAGTTTTATTACAATTAGTATATTCAGTTTATGCTGAAAAAAAGATAGTGACATTGTGTATGTAAGGCACAAACATAGTTCTGCATTTCCTATTTCTCTGGACCATATTGTGTTCAATTATGATCTTACGATGAAAATAGATGTTCTTTCTAGCAAACTAGTAGTACAGTTGTCTGGAAAACAGGAGATGTAAAATTCACTTAGTCATGAAAGAAGTTTCACCATTTTGCTCAATCTGGTATTTATCATCGCACAATCAGCTCCTAGTAATAATATACAATATCAAATATTACCGCTATAAATTTTATTCTTTTTTCCAAATAATATTGTTTAAATTTGCGTCTAATTGATTTAATCTGTTGAAGATCATTATTTCACACTTTCGAAACATTAATTCATAGCTTTTCAAGTTTCATGTATTAGCTTTGCTAATTAATTAAGATATCTGATATTTCACATGAAAAGATAAATGTGATTGATGTGATTATTATCGACTCGAAAGTTACAAATCTCGCCATTGTATTCTCTTTGTTCGGATTGTCAGTGAAAGGCTAGCAAAGTGTTAAAGTACAGGCTCAAATATCTGAATTGATTATAGTCCAGAGAAATGCATCAATTGATTCTATCGAAACAATCAAAATGATTCCAGCTAATCAAGAATGTATTCAACATATGTAAGAGTTTATTTAAATCTTTAAGAAAAATTTTAACTATCTAAGATTCAATTTTACAGGTAGAATTTTTATTAATATGAGTTTCTTTGCATTTAGAAAGTATCGGAAATGTGTTCGATCAAAATTGGTATGATTTAAAAAATAATGCTAACAAGAAAAATATCAGTTTCATGCAATGATTAGCAAAATTTGTATGTAGTATAAGATTTTTTGTTTATTTTTCAGGAATTTTCGATCTTATTCGATCATTTTCAACTATCAATTAACAAGACTATTACCGGTGTTACAAGACAAAAGAAAGAAATGAATATAAGGGTGTGGGTGTGGGTCATCTCTTCATCACCCACACCCACACCCATACCCTAATAGTACAACTCAATGGATAAATACAATGAACCCAATCATATGGCCAACAGATTCGAATGTAAAACCAAACGATTATGCACGTTTAAACGGTAAGACGAGTGCAATTGAAAGAGACATAAGTAAAAAGAAAAAATATGTCGAAAAGTATATACTTTCTCAATATTTTACACTGTTGATTCTGACAGTGTAGAATTCTGTTGCGTACAAACTCCACTATATTTGTGTGAGCCAACAACTTTCTTCGATTAAAACTCGCGATAATTAATTGATTATGAAGCCATTAAATATTTAACGGCGGCAATATCTTCTTGTGTGCCTAATTAGACTAAAAAAAATGCCATGAAAAAAGTATCTAAAAGTGATCTTTTAATGTAGCTTTAGAAGCATTTCACGCATTTTCTGTATTGTTGATAGTTATTCATATGCTAACTCTATTAGGAATTTTATAATAGTTCTTATTGTGCTTGAAGATTTCTTTGAATGAATCTTTAGACAATGTGTAATGATAACAACTAAAGCAATACTTATTCCGCTATTTTACAGGTGTAAAATTGAACATCACTGTTCCTGTATCACATCCGTTTTATATGGAAGTGTTCAACAATATCACTAATAAAACTGACAAGGCAGGTTACATTTACAAGTTAATATTATTACTTGAAAAACGGGCAGGACTAAGCAGTAATTTGATTGTGGCTCCAGATGATATCAGTTATGATGAATTAGTTGAAAGTGTTGAAAACAGTACCTATTCAATTGTTATGGCCGATCTAGCTCAAACTCCAAGGCGTTCCGAGCAAGTTGATTTCAGTGTATCAATCTATAATAATTATATGCGACTAGTAATCAGAAAAAGTGGAAAAGTGTTCGCTCCTTGGCACGCATTTGTTCTACCATTTGATGGCAACGTCTGGTTGGTTATAGGTATTACGTTGGGCATGTCAGTTATACTAATTTGTGGATATGAAAAAGTAGAGGGAAAGACGCGACCAGATAAGAAAAAATCTGATATCTGCAATCAATCGATATTACGATCATTTCTGAAATCATTCTATCATACAGTCGGTGCTATGGCACAAACTGGAAGTGAAATGCGAGTGAAATTATTTGGTGGTCGAGGTCGAACCATTCTTCTTTGGTTGACAAGCATTTATCTAGTGTCATTTCTACTATGACTACATATTTTATTGAAAAACAGAATTTGCCTTGGATACAGAGTATAGAAGATTTAAAAATGTGTGACAAATTATCCTGTGATCGTATTGGTGTTGTTGAACGTTCACAACACGAGGAATACGTTACGCAGCACCTTATGAATGGAAATCAGATGGATTATTATCGTTTGAAACATCAAAAAGAATGTTATTCGAAATTGTTAAATTATCATATTGATGTTGCGATAGCTGATAGTTCTAGTGCTGACTATTTTACACAAACAAAACAATACTGCCAACTAGAAGTAGTCGGATTTCCATTTGGTAAAACAGATTTCGGAATTGTCTTTCCGAAACGATGGCAATATAAACTGGATCTGGATAACCACATTATGAAGTTGAAAGAGGAGGGTGAAATTGATCGGCTATTAGAAGAGTATTTTCAAGAAAAATATTGCGATAGGAAGAACAGTAATAATGGTATTGGTAATGGATTTCATTTGAGTCAAGTATATGGACTGTTCGTTGTCCATTTCGGTCTCGTTGCTGCCATTCTAGTGATATCAATTCTAAAATGGAGTTTTATAGATCGTAAGCGAAATGGAAGATTATGCTCATCTGACACAAATACAATGACACAACCATCGGCGACAAATGACCGTATAAATACCAATGATACAATCTCATCATTAAGACAACGGCGAAAGGTGCCGCAGTTAAAACAAAAGGAACAGGAGTGTACGGAAGAACGGCAGGATATCGAACAACTAGCAACTACTATTTTGTAATTGTTACTATCAATAAATGACACTCTATTATCATTAACGTTTCAATAATGATCTACTTGTCAATTGTCAATTGTCTTTTCTTCCTCTCCCACATGATTACTCATCCTTCAGTTAAAGTATACAACTCCTAACGATGAGTGTAGAAGATAAAAACAAATTTTTCTTAGATGATATCTTAAATTATGATCAGAAACCATTTTTTCATTTGTAAACATCATCTTTTCTTTTTCGTTCATTGTTCTCATTAAAAATTATTGCAACTAATCATTTTTCTTGTCTTGTAATGTTCCTCTTAAATTCAAATGAAATAAAACTGGTAAGTTTTTCTTATTTGACTTAGTGAAAATCTTTTTACTGACAAGTACAAAAACGAGATGTTTAAACGCATCTATGATTAGTAGTGCAGAAAAACTGTATATGAAACAAGAAACATAAGCTCTAAAAAAAAAGGGCTTATTTGATCTTTGGAGGAGTGCTGCTCTCTCAATCTTCACACTGAATAGAATACTGATTTACAAACATATTAAATAAAACACTTGCTAAACAAACATAGCAATTGAAACAATTCTCTTATGTAGATAATTATTTGTATGAAACATAACAAAAGTTTTCTAAAATGAATCTAAAGAATTATTTTTGTTGAATTTTTATGAACGAAACGTTAAATTATTCGATTTTCGCTCGATGAGAATACTTTTAACAATATTCTTATTAAATTATTGTCTGATAAAATAAACAATATGAAAATATATAATTTAACTTTTGTTGATCATTGATATGCGAATGAGTAGATCTTTTATGCCTATTTGTATATCTTAGATAAATAAGCACGGAAAGGATTTTAATACGAGTTTGTTCGTGTCTTTGAAATAAAAGAAAAAAAACTACGAAATTCGCATGATTTCTCATCATTTTCTTGTTATTTTTGATTCATAATAAGAACTACAGAGAAGCATCGATGAATCGTTTGATAAGATTATGGATCTACAAGACTTCAAGCTTTGTCGCTTTGGTTCACAAGGAAGAAATTCGATAGAAAACATACGATGCCTGCCAATAGACATAATCAAAGTGGGCTGTTCGTCGAATATAATTATTTTATTCTATCAATCTTCTTAATGTTGAGCTAGAGACAACACATTTTTTATCTACGTTCAATTAAATGTTACAATACTGACATTTGAGAATGGAATGCAGATGCGAATGAGGATTCTTAGTAGAGTGTGGATCTCCTTTCTTTTTTAACTCACATCCACTTACATTCGACTTTTAATCAATTAATAGTCAATTTGGAATGGAGAAAAATTAGCAATAATCGATTGTAATGAACACAACAGCTTGCTTTTGCTGTCAATATTTATTATTACTTGATCATATTTGACAGTCCACATAATATAAACAAAGACTCGACAATAATATGGTCATTCTTTTCAAATACTTCGTCCAATTGTGCACAATATGCTTGAAGTTAATTAAAGAAAAGTCAATATAAAAAGAAAAAATTAAAGGTTGATTGTTTAGATACACTTCTTAAAATGACATTATCTTGATGATTCGACAATGGAGAATATATAAATACTTAAAATCACTCTATATCGTCAGTCGTTAATCTTTAAAATCTTCCAAATCACATGAGAGTAAATTAACACTCTGTTTTTAAAAATAAGGTTTATCTTATATAACTTTTCTTGTAGCATGTACTATCTACTCTTTCTTTTAATAAGTGACGTAGCATCAATGCCTGATATTCCTTGTAGATGTTCATCGGAATCCCGTTTTGCACACTTATCTAATAACTTTAATGAATCTATTGTGCATTCAATCCGTTCAAATAGTGTTCAAGGTCTAAAATTACTTAATGAGCGTGCCATTTAACAACATGATATACTAACTTTATATACGTTAATAGCGAATGTGTGACTACATCTGTAACCTTAAGTCAAAAACCTAAATCCAAAATTATTCGTACAATTATGTAAATGTTTCTTAGACATTGAACACAACGGTGTCTATTGTATGATATGAAATCATATCTATTTAAAAATGATAGACAACTAACTATATCAAAACATCAAATACAAAAATTTTCAGATTAGCTAATCACTTATATCGAATAGGAGACTTAACTGTAACTGAGGCAAATATTTATAAAGATTGTGAAGTTCATTTCTTTGTGAATCAAAGCATTCCCGATGAAAAGGTACAGTGTAGATTGCTATCAACATTCGATAATATTCGCTTGTATTCGACTTTTCTGGCGTGAAAATATATCATGTCTAGAGAATTTCTCTGTCGAACTCATTGTGATGTAGAATTTCTAATCGATTTTTCTACTGGGTTAAAAAAGCCTCAAATAATGTCTAGCAAGCTGTCAAAATGTTTGCTGTTTAAGTCATCACTCGTACGCATAAAGTATGACTCTTCAATGTTCTTTGTAAATAAAACTGAATATGAACCGTAGTGAACCTTGTTAACAAATCAGTTACAGGAATAAGGACTTGTACTTGAATAATTTTGACTGCTAGATTTTTGAGCATGATCGAATAGTCATTCACCAGTTTATTGTTATCGGCAGAGAAGCTGAGTAAAAACAAAATCTAAAACTCACAACTATCTGTAATATCATGCAAATTCTTCGAATCTCAAGAACACTTTCGATATTAATTGTTTTTTTGTTTTGTTTTTCTGCATATTATTTAGTAAGCAGAGACATACATATTCAAACAGATCGACGCTTCAAAGAGCATGATTTCCACATGCTTCAAGTCATTCTGTCTCCACATAATGTTTCAGACCGCTTGTCCAATCTTTAAACCGCTCCTGCAACTCATTACCGTAGATTGATCGTATGATATAAGCGATTGGCCTAGCAAATGTTTCCCATGTACGATATTCACATGTACCATCCTCTTTGTCTATCATCTCATGCACTCGTTCAGCTCGTAACAACCAAGAAGGGGCACCAGTGAACTTCCAGCATATCTTACCTCCCTCGGAATCAAGTACAGTGACTTGCTGGAGAGATGATGTTGCCGAACCACCCGGTTTCATATATACTGTAAAGCGCATGTTGGTACCTACTTTCAATTTCTCGGCATTGTCACTCTGATCTGATGGCCGCTTGAGAATCTCAACAGATGGTACGAAAGTATTCCACTTGTACCAGTTTGCAGTATCGACGATAGCGGAGAATATAGATGAGGCAGGTGCACAGATTACGATTGAAGATGAGACTGTAAATACCCCGCCGTTGGGTAGTAGCGGTGTTGGCAGAATATCTCGCTGTCCTTCTACAGGTGTGGACATGGTTTAGTGATGTAGCTCTAGAAACAGATGAGAACAAGCTTGAGTCTAAGATAGTGACGAATTCAAGGATCCTCTGCTTCTCCTACAATATCATCCAACAGGGTGTGAATGTGGGTCTGTAGGGTCTCGGTATATGGAGTCTTGATATAGATATGCATCTGCTCTTCATACATACACTTCTACAATGACTGCTTCACATACTTATACATAAAATAAACATCAATAATATGTTTATAATAACAAACTCTGAAGAAGGTCTATGCCATACCGAAATGTCAAAAAATAACTTTTATTCTAATATGATGTTTAACCTATTAATTTAATTAATTTTTGTTATGCTTATGCTAAATTTACCGTAAATTAATTTTCTATTTTCTTTTTATCTTAATTTCGAATCAATTTTTATCTTTAAGTTAAATCATTAATCTTATATTAGTTTTCTATCAAATTAATTAACTTAACTATATTCTATTTAGTTATTGATAACAAATTTTTATCAAACATAAGTGCCTATATATAGATAGAGGGTCTTTTAAATTTAAAAAAACGGATGTTTTGTATGGTCTTGAAGTGAAGGAGCCGACGACTTACCTATTTGACTTGTTCGACGATACAATTAAGTGATATTCGAATTGCTGCATAGTTGGACATCGTTTTTATACCTACTCAATTCTCTTTTTCTTTCCTTTAAGAAAAGAAAAAGAATGTAATAGTTTTTAGTTGTAGAACAAGCCGAATGGTTGCTCATCCATGACCGACGGCTTCGATCGATAGTTGGTTGAAATGAGTGTCATTAATGTTGTTATTCATGTTGTAATTGAAAAATGTGCTTGTGTAGACTCTGTCAAGGAATGATAATGTATGTACACAGTACGGATTGTCCATTGAAAGTATACTGATGTATTTATATAGAAATTGAAAAGTATGAAAGCAGCAGCGGTTTTTATCCAGAATATCAATTGAAATTACGCTATTTGATTATCGAATAGAGCGTAAAGTTAGTAAAATTGGTCATTCCTAGTACTGTTTAAGAACGCAAAAATAGTTCAAATATGTCTCATAAACGTTTGAACTGTATTCTTGACTTACGTGTGCAATTTGAACTCTAGAAAAGCAACAGGCTAATGAATCGCAACACTTTTAGAAGCTAGAAGTACACTTGAATTAGCTTCAACCTGCCAACAACAGACCTATCAATCATCAAATAAAGGCATAATTAGATTCGCTATACGCTCATCGTTTAGGGTGTGGGTGTGGTTGTGGGGGTGTGGGTGTGGGTGTGGGTGGTGTGGGTGTGGGTGTGGGTGTGGGTGTGGGTGTGGGTGTGAGTGTCAGAGAAGTGACATTGTAACCCCACCCCCCCGCCCCCCCCCACCCACCCCCCCCCCCACCACCCCCGAGCGAAAATTAAAACCAATTCAGGA
>CAJNSZ010000010.1:1265806-1307060 GCA_905329745.1 Rotaria sp. Silwood2
ATAAAGGACGGGGGGCGATTTCTACAGAAATCGGCCCAATTGAATTTTAATGATCTGCTCGGGTAGAAACAAAGGAAATAATGGTAGAAGGTAGACTTTATGGTTCTCAAATGACTTTGCTAGGTATTCAACAAGTATTTCGGCAAGAAATTTGTTTTTTTACATTTTTGATAAACGATTTGTCATATAGAATTTTGAAGTATTTTTCACGGCCTATCTACTGATATATAATTCATTTGGTTTGAATTAAGTAACAAGTACATATATGTAAAACTTGACAACCAAAAGATGCCCCAATGTGTACACAGAAAATTGAAGAAGTAATCGGATCGTGGACTTGTAAATACCTAGCAAAGTCATTTGAAAACCATAAAGTATACTTTCTACCATCATTTCCTTTGTTTCTACCCGAGCAGATCATTAAAATTCAATTGGGCCGATTTCTGTAGAAATCGCCCCCCGTCCTTTATATGTAAATTTGTTTGTTTCAGACAAATCTTTTGAAACCCATGCATTATAATGTATATGAAAAGTTTTGTTTTAATTTCCTTAGTTTTTCAAAAAAAATCATTAAATTTGAATGTTCCAGATATTTACAACAGAGTTAGAGGTATGTCCGTAAATTGAGTGAAATTTTTGAGAGAAGTACACTAAACTGAAGAAGGGAATAAGTTTTTGATTCAACGAGAAAAGTTCTTTATCTTTAACTTCTGATAGTGTTAATATACAGCTGATCGTTCGTTTTATATTTTTGTGCTGAATCCAATAGAAGTCCAACAGATTCTGGACGTCTGATTTTCGATATCATTCTGTATCAAAAAAAAAATTATAAATGAAAAAAAGAACAATAATCGAATACATTTATATGTTTATAATGATAAACAGGCCTTTTCCATCATTGACTACTGTTTATATATGACTATATAAATAATACAGAAAAAAAAACTTCCAAATGCATCGTTAACTACCCAGGCAAACGCGAAAGGTAAAAAAATGCATGTAACTGCATGCAAAATCCTGTGTGTACATACACCATGTGATTTTACATGCGATGGGAATTTGCACGTACACATGTATTTTATTCTCCCATGCACATGCACGAAAATTCTGGAATAACTAAAAAACGAAGAATATGTAACAACCACCCATGAATACATAGTAGTTATTTCCAGAGATAAGATACGAACATAAATTGTTTTATAAAACGAACTTCTTCACTATTCGACTATCTACTTACATTAGAAGTGCAACAAAAAAAGAAGAAGATTATGATAGTCCAATAAATATTAGGTACATGTGTACATGAATGTTATATAACTGTCAAGAATTATAAAAAGTGAATAAGATTTTTGAGTTATCATAGTTTAGTAATATAGAAGAATGATCTCATTTTTATGAAAAAGTGACGAGTTATACATCTTGCATGAACATGCAGGAATGGTGCATGCGAATGTTTGCAAACATTAGAGTCATGCATGATCTAGCATGTATTGTCTAAAACATCCAACAATTGTAATTGTATACATGTATTACTGTTTTGCATTTATGCATTACAATCGCTGACATTTCAGATAACTTGTATGAGATGCACCAACTGAAAAAGTTTCTCGCAAGTTAATGCGAATTTCTGAAAATTTTCCACAAATGTACGTGTGTTTTTTAAAGCTTCGTGTTTGGCTGGAATAGTATTTGTGTGAAATGCAATATTAAAAAGTCTCAATTTACTTTTAGATGAAGAGCATGTTGACGTGCTGCTTGTTCAGTTTCATTTTTAGCCAATCGTTCATTGAGTTCATTAATTAATTCATCTTTGACTCGAAGTTTCTTTTCATATGCTTCTCTAAAAACGAAATATTATTTAAAATACACAATAAAAACAAACGACTAATTCACCTTAGTGTTAATATTTCAACTTTATAATTATCTAATGAATGACCAATTTTTAATGATTCTTCACGTTGTTTAGCTAAACGTTTCTCATAAGTTTGTCGAAGGGATATTGTACTTAAGAAATAAATCTATGCTTTTTGTTTGTATAGAAAACATATCAAAATAGTTACTTTTGTTCAAATGCTTCAGTTAATTGTGAAACAACATGTTTATTTTCATTTAAAATATGTTCTTGTTGCTCATTTAACTAAATCAACTCGATGAAACTCATGATGAAACACTCGAAAAACAACAGAAGAGATCTTACATCATGGATTCTTCGTTTAGCATGACTTATTTCACCTTCATAATCACGTAAACATTGTGTAATTCCAATAGAAAGACGTGTATATGGATCCGATGTTGTATTCTCATCATCCGGTGGTAAATAAGATTTTTCTTTAATATAAGAAAAAATAAAGAATTTTAAAAGTAAATTTTCAACAAAATGTTCAAACCTCGTTTTTTTTCTTCTTTTATAATTAATTGTTTAAGTGTCTCAAGAAACAAATTTAACGATGGAGATGATGACATAGTTTCAAGTTCCATTCCTGATGATTTTCTTTGAACAATACTTCTCATTGAGGATGGTATTGCAACAGTATTTGATGTTTCTGGTAATGCTTGTAATTGTTGACCAATTAAAAGAAATCTATTCATATAACTTTCACTTAAATTTCGAATTTTTTGTTCATTTTCACGCATTAAATTTGTTATTTTTGATGAATGATCACTATCATTATCAACACTTGTTGATGATGTTGATGTTATGTCATTATCATCATCATCATCATTCGAATCGATCAGAGTTTTTATTCGTACTAATTGTTGATCATGTTGTTTCTTCATAGTTGTCTTTTATTCAAATAATTGAACAATTTTCAGCAGAATATTATTCGCCATTATCAAAATATGAAACTATAGTAATAAGGAGGTTTTCTTTCTTTTTCAAAGAAACAAACAGATACAACTGGTTCCAGTTTATAACCAATCGAATTGAAGTAATGCTAGTTAGTTAATCAGTACATTCATTGTTAAAGAAAATTTAGTTACATAATTTGTCTCATTGAAATGGGTGCCCAAACTTCATCTGTTACTTCTAATCAAGAATTGAATGATAATATAAAACCACCAAATGATGTTCAACATTCAACAGCTAAAGATCCAATAGATCAATGTCCTCATTTTCAACAACAATCAACTCCAAAAACAACTTATGTAAGTGAATGTCCTATGTCAGGTTCAGTCGGTAATAGTGATGTTAACCCATTAAATATGATGCCACCAGCTAATCAAATGCCAGCACCTGATCAACCATTTTCATTATCAACAACACGTATTACTTCAAATATCCCTAAAATATCTGAAAAAGAGGAAAATTGGGTAAGAAGTTTTTTTTTTGTTTGATTTCTAACTATTTTTCTAAAAAATAAAATTTCATTTAGGTTTATCCATCTCCACAAATGTTTTGGAATGCAATGTTACGTAAAGGTTGGCGTTGGCAAGATGATGAATTAACACCAGTTGATATGGAAAATATTGTTCGAATGCATAATATTAATAATGAACTTGCTTGGTTAGAAGTATTAAAATGGGAAGCATTACATGCAAACGAATGTATGAATCCTCGTTTAGCATCATTTGGTGGAAAAGCTAAAGATTTTTCACCTCGTGCTCGAATTCGACATTGGTTAGGTTATAAACTTCCATTTGATCGGCATGATTGGCTTGTGGATCGATGTGGAAAACGTGTAAGATGTAAGTTGTTTACTCTTTTAGTTTCTAAACTCAAAACAGAAGTTTTTTATCCATAGATATTATTGATTATTATGATTCAGAACAAGTTGATCATGATACATTAACATTTACAATCTTAGATGTTCGACCTGCATTTGATTCATTTGGTGCTGTTTGGGATCGCATGCGTGCTGCGTGGTGGCGTTGGACAGTACGAGAACACTATGATACAACAGAAGCGAATACACGCGATGAATTAATCAAAACAGCTAAGCGTGAACTCGATAATAAAAAAGAACAATTAAGGCCTTCTCAATAAATAATTATTCGTTAGCTTGATTTTCCTAACTAAGTTTCACATGTGTGTGTTTTTCAGTTTGATAGTGTTCTATCAATGAAGAAGTTCATGTTAGAAAAGAGAAAATGTTTTTTTTTTGTCATTTTTTTTCGATTGTTATTTTTAGATTAAATAAATGTCGAAACAACAAATGGTGAACTAATGTTTTAATTTATAGAAACGAGAAGAAAGATTTTGTTGAATTTAGAAAAATAAGAATGAACAACGATTTATTGAAACATGTATGAGAAGATTAGAGAAAAATCGACGACAATCAGTCGATAACAATAACAGGTTTTTAATTCTTACTTAATATTAACAAAAAAAGATCATAATAATGGTAATGTTATTTCTAATAGACCTAATGAGTGGTATGATTTTGATTCACGTACAGATGAAGTACTTGTACCATCAAAATGGATTAGTCGTTTGAATGAAGCTAATGCAGTGAATAATCATTTACAAGTAAATATTTTAAATAGGAAATATTTTGCTGTTTTTTTCGACAACAACTGATGCTTTTCTAGTATCTACGTGAAAAAATTGAACAGGATTTTCTCAAGTAAAATTGAAGTTTTCTTGGTAGAGAAAGATAGATGATTTATATTTTTTCCTATATTAGAGAAACACCGAAAGTTGATCGTGAAGCACTATATTGTTCATCAGCTTTACATAAAATACGACAAAATGCATTTTATAAACATCTTAATGAACATCAAATACGATGGGTATGAATCGTTTCTGATTTTTTATTCAATATTAAAATGATTTCTCTCTTAGCAACCTGTTATACTAATTGGTGAACTAGCATCATCACTGCCGAAACCTACAACAGATCCTATTGAAATTGAAAAACAATTGTACATGTCGTTATTAAATAAAAAATAATTTTGATGTTTTTTGTATGCTTTTCAACATTTTTATTATTTGGCTTTTGTAGATACTCTTCTTATTATTTTTCGTTCTTCTTCTAAAATAATTGATAATGCTTCGTCGACCTTTGACAAGTAAGACTTATTGGTAATGGTAAATGAATTTAGAATAGTTCGTCATTTTAGAAATTGATATAAAAGTTGATGAAATCGAAGATCTTAATGCGGCAATACAAGAACGTAAAAATCAAAAACCAGGCATGACAAATCGAGATCCAATTGGACCATCTGTAATTCCACCACCATCTCAATCACTCTTTTCTTTCCTCGATGGAGTTGGTAGTGCCGGAACACCAAGATAAATTATCATTCGCTGTCTATGCTTGTAAATTTGAATAGAAAATTAAACGTTTCTTCGTTATCTCGATCTATAATGTTATTTTTTCTCTATCCTGTTAATAAAAAAAATACGCACGAACTTTTCTATTCATTTTATGCATCGTATCATCCAATTATGTTCGACTTGCCAATATATATTTCAAAGTTCGCTGACGAGCGAGCATCTTCAGTAAACGAATTGCGTTTCGATCTAGACGACGTTCATTTGATAAGTACTAGTAAGTGACAGAAAAGACGAGAATGGTTTTGTTTTTCGGGACTGCGTTTTTGAGGTATCAAAGTTTTGCTGAGTTTCTCAACAAAAAGCTGTGTCGTCTCAGATCAAATGAAAGATTGGCCTTCTAGTTTCACCTTCAAGCTTTGAACAAAAACAAAGTTCTTAATGAGATTAGTTGATTTTGCTTTTACACATAAAAAAATTTCGAATATTGAATATGTCAGGATAGGAAACATTAGAAAAGTTATAACTTGCTCAATAAACAGATCTTATTGAGAACTTTGTTATAACAAAGTTTGAAGTTGAAAGTTGATTTTCCACATGATCTGAGGGGAACGACAACGTTTTGTTGAAAAACACACTAAAGTTTCCATATGTCAAGAACGAATACTAGGAAGACCACATAATTCTAGAGTTTTCTATTACTCATTGGTACTCTAGAAATGAACATCGACTCGGTCGAAAAGCAATTTGACATCTACACCGGTTCCCTCGTCACATGTTATTGATTGACTCTTTTCTCTTAGTAACAACCAACAATTGTACGAGTAACCTAATCTTTACTTTCATTTCTTCATTTCTCCTTTCTTTCCGTCGAAAAACAATTTGTATAATACATGTACAAGTTTTGAATCTTCTTAATTCTACAAAAGTTGTTTTTCTTTATGGCATGAAGAATAACAAAAATATTAGTTGAAGAAAACTATAAAAAAAAACACCATGTTAAGCAATTGTTGGATCAGAACAAACTTGTTTTTGATACGCAGTATTTGACAAGAAATAACAAGACTCTCGAATAAAATCAACGAACAATTCGACATATACTTGGATCCAAACCTGATTCATGTATTTGTTGTTTAAATAAATTTCTTTGATAATTTTCACTATATCGATCAACACGTTGACATAAAACAAAACGAATACAAAAGCAAATAAATCTATTCACATAATTAAATATAAAACAAAAAAAAATATCGTAATACCCAACCCGAGAACAATTGTTATACTACACAGAATCAAAATAGCAACAAATAATGGTAATGCTGAATTAATAGTCGGTAATAAATGAATTTTTCTAGTAGATAAAATAGGTTGTCTTATTAACATTTATTTTCTAATATTTAAACCAAGAAATATATAAAAATGTAGAGCGCCATGATGATTGAAAATGTATCTATCGTATTAATTGGTTACATATCCCAATAAGGGAATAATCACATCAATTAAGGAACGACGTTGATAAGGAACGTATCAAATGGACAATTGATGTGTATCATTCCCAAAATGATCTCAATTGAAACAAATACAAGAACAGTATAAAAAAGAAGAAAAATATCAAAATGAAACTATACTCAAACATGAATTCATCTTATGAGCCATCCCCGCGTATCATCGATCCCTTTATTTTTCATTTTCTTTCATCAACAATTGAACCACCCCCTCCACTACCATCATCGATTTTCTTTTATGATCCTTTTCTTGTCGTGCCACCACCACCTGCTATCAACATCTCATCATCATCAGAAGTGAGATTTATATAATCAATCAAATCTAACATATTCTTTAACTTTAATTTAGATTTTGACAACAAAAGTGATTATATCTAATCGTCATCGATTCACACCTCTTCAATTATTCACCCTTCATCGAATTTTTATGCAACTACCATATCCATCATTGGAACAACGCCGTCTTGCTGCTGAACATCTTGGTATTGATATTGAACAAGTTCGTGTTTGGTTTTCTAATCGTCGATCAAGACAACGTGCTTCTAATCATCAAACAAATCTTATTCAACCCACATCTAATGAATATTTAAACTTGAAACCATTGTTCGATAAATTAAATCTAGTTATTTAATTAATATTTTCTTTTTTTTTGAATAAAAATTTGTTGCTTGTGGTATTTATTGAATTCAGCAGTGTAAATTTCTTTTTATAAGAATTATAAAAGAGAAAAGAAAACAAATTATAAAGATATTATTTCACAAACAGTGATGTACAACAGAAAAAAAACGCATTCAAACAGCAATGATAACAACTTGAGTGTTTCGCGTATGGCATATATTTACACAATGTTAAGATTTCAATCGGTATCTGCCTGACAACATAAATGCAAACATTCATGTTGTTCGAATCCCTAAAGTATTAGAAAAAAGAAAGTAATTCATGTAAAAGCCACTTCTTATCCACACGACGATAAAGCAACATCGTAAAAGATTTATTTGCCATGATTCAGTTTTTTTTTTTATGTAAAAACGATGGTTGACATTATAAAGTTTCAGTCACCTATCTCAAATCATTTTCCTTCAAGCAATCAAAATCTTCGAAATAAATTAACTTTTCAACAATTTAATTTACCAATTTTTCTTTCAAACCATTACACCTTTTCTGCAACGGATCATATACAAAATATTGATACAAAACGATGGATTGATCATTGTCCTCATAATTCATCTCGTTTACTTGATGCTTCAAATTTACCATATACGGTACATCGAAAAGTTATGTATCAACAATTATCTCGACAATGTACAACAACAGTTCGTGTTAATGGACCATTACCAACTAAACAAAAACGCAATGCAAGTAAAGATACAACAACAGGAAATGGAGGAACAAATGTTACATCTCAACCATCATTTTCTAATAGTGATATACAAAGTTCTCATGTATTCAAAACGCTTTCAAAATATATTACAATTAAACCAGAACCTCTTCGTCCATCAAATAGTTTCATAAGAAGTTCAACAAGTACATCAACTTCTTGGCAACGATATTGGGCATCAACACATGCACAAAGACGACGGTAACTTGAAAATTTTCTTTTTTTTTTGTTTCAGATCAATTTTTTTAATAGACAAGAATCCAATGATCCTGATACTGATACAAATCATCCAAAGTGTAAACAATCAATTCCTGGTCAAACACATTTTGTTGTTCTTCGGGATTCACCATTTCTTAATAGTGAACATCAAACTAGTGATGAAATAGCATCAACTGTACTAAGTAGTTGTAGTCTAACTAAAGTATCTACAACAGCTACAGTTGATAAACGAATATTCTCAAAATACGAAGATGATATTAGTGCATTAACAACACAAGTTTCTTCAATAGAATTTGTTGGATCATCATTAATTCCATCATCAGTTGAAATAAATTCTTCTAGAAATCTATCAAAACCAACAGCAATTATTTCATCAACATCAACAGATAAAGAGGATGAAAAAAATCTTCGGAAAATATCTTTATCATCATCATCGTCATCATCATCCTCACCATTACATTTTAAAAGTGTAAGCCAACTTATTGAAGAAATTGCTGATGCACAAAAACCAATAGAACCAATAACAACAAAAGTGTTAAAACTGTCATTACCAGAAGGAAAAACAAAACTTAAGAAACGTTCATCAAGAAGACGAAGATCACGATCAAAATCATCAGAAAAAAGACTAGTACGAACACCATCAGCATCAAAACGAAAACGTCAAATATTAACTTGTCAAAATTTATGCAACAAGTCTAAACCATCATCATTATCAACAATATTGACAACAACATCAAGGTCAAAATATTCAGGAAGAAGATGGGATGAACCTTATATTGGTCTTCGGTTTGACCCACCGACACCACCATGTTCACCATCATTATATATTTGGCCTCAAGATAGTGATGAAGAAGACAATCACACATCACTTGAAAAATCAGAAATATTTGAACATAATTCAACTGCTAAGGGTTTAAAAAGGTGTGAATTTTGAATAAATATATTTTCTTTTGTATTTTTTCAATGAGTTGTTTAATAACGTATTGCATTCTTCAAGAAACTTCTGTATTTTTTTTTCATTTAGCCATCAGTACCTATGTAATATTTAGTTACCTTGAAAGAAAATACTCAAGAAGATTAAAACACACAATCTCTCTCTCTCTTCAGTCGTTTGCAAAACAAATAAAGCAAAATGAAAATATCTATCGTTTTATTTGGTTTATTTCTATTAAATTATAACTACTTTTATACACCTTATTTTATTTAAATAGAAAATTTTTTTTTTAATACTGTATTTTTATAAATAATATTATTGACAAAAAATACTTACTCAAAAAAAATTTTTTTTTCTGCACTACAGATTGTGTTATATCAAGTGCTGATTGAATATCAATTAAATCACCAAGATTTGATGGAATAATATATTCATCAGTATTTTTTGTGATTTCAGATAGATTTAAAAAACCATCTAGTATTGTTTTAACGTAGTTTCGTATATGTATAAATAAACATTTACGTTTTGATAATCCACCACCAATAACAATACGTTTAACTGATGTTAAATAAATAATTGATACACATAATTGAGTTATATACTATGCTTGTATATTCCATACAGAATCATTGTCTGGAACTGTATTGAGTTCATTTGGTAACATATGAAGACGATCAGCAACAGATTTCGCATTTGACATACCATGAAAACATGACTTATGATATTGACAATCATCAAGATAATCATGATCAGAAAAAAATGTTCACATTGAATGTGAGCACCTTCTGGATGCATTAGATCATGAACAGGAAGATTTACAATCACGAGACTAACACCTGCACCTATTTCCAAAAGAATTAATCAACTTGAATAATCAGACCTGTTTCAATAGTAATATATGCTATTAATGAATCCCCTTGAATTACAGCTTCAGTCATTACATGTGCATTAACATCAGTTACACAAGTAGTTGGTACATTGAGACCTTGAAAAGTATCAACGACATTTATATTCTGCCAACTAGGTTTTGGAGTTGTTGTTATAAATCCATAGGTTTTACTTTTCTTATCTAGATCAATAGGTCAAAAACAGGCAATGCCAAGCGCAACAAATGGTCGTTCTAATTTTTTCGATGCTAATCAATCGTACACTCGATGAAAAGTATTTTTTTGGAGTTGTTGTCGAAATTTGTAATGAATATTGACTATCATATTGTCCATTTTCATCACTGATAGCTACTTTACATCCTGTAACACCCATTTCGATACCAGCTACAATTGATGGTATCGTTATTTTATTTTCTTAAAATATCTAATATGAAACAAAATTCTATATTCGAAAATAAACAAAACAAGATTGTTTGATTTCAATGTCATCAGATCAAGAAAAGAAAGTCTTGTTTTTCCAGTTAAATTTATGCGACATATAAGAGAACACTATTTTTCTATGAATAAGCGTTTATAACAAAATAAATTATCATCTTCCTATCAGCTGGATATGAAATCAAGTCAACAAAATAAAATACAAATGCGATATATTTTGAATGGTGTAAACAAGGAAAGAAGAAAAATAGAATGGAAATGTTTAATACATAAACAAGAAAAAAAAAATTACTTGCTATTTTAGAAGAGACACATAGCTACGTATGTCAAACAATGATAAAATTACAACTCTTTTTAAGAGAAAATATCGATTAACATTTTATTTGAATAATAATACGAATGTCTACAATTTTTTTAATGATGGTAGTACAAGGGTTTTGTCTGGTCTAAAAGCTAACATTAGACTTTTTTAAATGTAAATATGAAACAAAACTACGAAAAAAATCTTACTATAATTTCTATACGTTCTCATATATTTAAATATGTTATTGTATCTTGCATATATAAAACAAAAGAACGTTGCATGAGAAGAGAACATGTATCGTAGCATTAGCTTTTTTTACTATTTTATTTCTACTTGAGAAAATTTTGTTTTGACTTTGGTTTAAATAAGAAAAAACAATAAATTAATAGGCATTGGAAATCAATTTGATTTAAAAAAAAATCATCTTTCATAAGAATTATACATCATCTAGTATATTTAAAATATTGAAAAAAGAATACTTGTCTCAAAGATAAAAAAAAGCTTGTATATATATACAGGGTGGCCCAAAAGTCATGTTACCCAAAAAAAATTAAATATCTTCCTTATGGCTCGAGCAAAGAAGCTGATTTTTTTATCAATGATGGAGGCATCGTCAGGCTTTATATCTATAAGAACAAGGTCAGGAAGAACCCCATATTAAGTAGCACTAATGAACTCAACAAAGAAAATTTCACTTTTCACAGATAGGAAAAGCAATGTCCAGGATAGGAAAATACAAGGTTCTTACAAAAATGATTCGTCTATCCCTCTTTGTAGAGCTATCTTCGCTGATCATTTTGGTAAAAACAAAATTCAAAGTTTACCAATAAACAATGACACTAGAGTCAAAATATTGAAAATCCAAAACAGCTCTATCTGCTAGAGCTAAGACGTTTTTTCAGTATTTTAACTCTAGCATCGTCGTCTATTGGTAAAATTAAAATTTTGTTTTCACCAAAATGATCAGCGAAGAGAGCTCTACAAAGAGGGATAGACGAATCATTTTTCTAAGAACCTTGTATTTTTGTCGCTGACTGCCCACAGAAGTCCCGCACCATACTCCCACTGTTCCATAATTCTCTAGCCCATAGTCATGCTATGGATTGTCAGCTATACTCATATATCCCATTTTTAACGGGCTTTCATTTGCCATAAAGCTCAGTTTTATATCATTTGTAGTTGAAGCTGTACCTCCATGAAAAAATACTATTTTCTACCATGTACATTATTTTTCCTATTTGTGAAAAAGTAAAATTTCCTTTGTTGAGTTCATTGGTGCTACTTAACACAGATTCTTCCTGACCCTGTTCTTATAGATATAAAGCTTGAAGATGCCTCTATCATTGATAAAAAAATCAGCTTCTTTGCTCGAGCCATAAGGAAGATATTTAATTTTTTTTGGGTAACATGACTTTTGGGCCACCCTGTATATATCGTAGACCAATATTGGATTCAGGCCAATCTAAGATTTGCCTACGCTAATCTCGGATCCAAGAATGAACTAGTTCAATGCTGGATAAGGAAAGAAGTTTTCACTAAAACCTCCGTAACTGTCTACATAGATGTTGGATAGGAATTATTGTTGATGAACTGTATTATCACAAAGGCACCTCACGTCTTGGAATAGACAGTGAAGAAATTAAAGGAGGATTCATGAAGTTATGGGTAAGTTTCTACAGAAGAACAGCTTTTATGGAAAGTTGTCCATGAGCGTTCGAGTCCGAACTTATTTCTTCACTAGTGATTGTAAGACCTGAGATGCCATTGTGTCAACGCTGCTCACCAACAAGAATTCCAATACAACATCTATGTAGACAGTTACGGAGATTTTAATGAAACTTTCTTCCCCAATCCAGTATTGGACTAGTCCATTCTTAGATCCCAGACTGAACTACGATATATATGTATATAAAAGAAATAAAATCACCGAAATAAAGCTGCTCGCACTTTTTCGATTGTTCCCATTGTTTTCCTAAATCTTGGAATTTTGTTAAATCACATATAGCATAGTAACCCAAATGAATCATAAGACCAATAGAATGTTTACAGACATAGGTCTTTAAATTCGCATTAAACACATGTGTGTGTTGGGTATTGTAACGCATTGAGGAGTATATAACCAAATTGTTAATTTGAAAAATGATGTTCATGATGATGATTGATATTCTTTTAGTCAAACTGAAATGTTATGATATTTGCTTTTCGATGATGGAACAATATGTGAAGACCGAAACTAATAAAATATTGAGTTCTTTTCAAGTTGATTTCCATTACTATTAATTTATTATTTGTTACCTTAGTTGAACTGTGCGCAAAACAGTGGTGTTGGTGGACTGGGAAAAATTTTCATCCCTTCTAACTTATGCAAGATAGCTATTGTCTTTTATGTTCTTTCTTTAAACTGCTTTCATTTTAATAGTAATCATCGTTTTTCAAATCTTACTTAACATTTGTTTTCACTCATGAATATTAAACTAAGAATCCAAAGTTGATATAATAAAGAGAAGAAAAAAGATTTCAAGAATGTTGACATGTCGAGATTGTCTCTATGGGATGCTTAAGTTTTTATATATTGGCAATCGACATTTGCTTGCTTTCGTTCGTTCTTTTTTTTGAAGGACTTGTAACACAAAGCGACCATCTTGTCTTTTTTTTTGTATCATGCACTGAATGGTTTCAAAAGTCAGTGACCGCAAAAAATATGAATATCTCCTTTGTGCTTCAACCAAATCAGCTATTTTTCCAATTATAGAAGAACGATCCAAGTTTTCATTCTTATGAGAGAAATTGATAAGCCTTATTCAAAACTATCCATATTGACTGACTTTGTATAACTTTATATAATTTACTTATTATCGATGAGAAGGTCATAAATTTTGAAAACTTTATATCTGAAAGAGACGATATCCAAAGATTCTGAATTGTTCTATACATGCTAGTCTAAGTATGAACTTTGTGTAAGTTAAGTTTCAGGTCAAAATTTGATAAACAAATTTTAATAAAAATGTGCAGTCCTATTGAGATAAAAATTCAATAGCTCGGTTAACACGCTACAAAGATATGAATCCTTCGGAAGTTGTTTTAATCTAGACGTCCCATACTAATGGGTAAAATATGGACTCAACAGCATCTAATAAATGCAAACATTCCTCACTAAACCTTCCTGTAGATCAGAAAACAGCTTAATTTTTGTATTGCAGTCAAGAGTGGTAGCTTTAAACATTATTTGTTAATGTCTTTCATAAGAATAAAAACTTGAATCTTTCCTGTATCATCAGATCCAAATATTAGCTGAATGGATTAAAACACAATGGACAGTATTCAAATTGTTTTTTTTGTAGGTGAACTTTTCAGACGCCCTTGTATAGATATACTTTCTTTCATTGAACATTTTATGCATAATATGAAACATTATATACAGATGGTGCAATGAATATTTGTTAGCTGCATTTGTTAGATAAATCAGTATCTAGTGCATACATGAACAACATTTCAACTAAAAGTTTTGTATATTCCTCTACCAACTATCCAAAAGATGAGAAATATAAATTTCTTATCAATTTCCCTTCAATTCCAAGACTTGGAAAATCAAAAGAGTCTACTATTGTTCATGATATATTTGACACCAATATCTGCATGTATAAAGTGGTAGGAATGAATACATTTCTAGATATCGAAAATATTCTACAGAACGCATTGTATAGACAAGGATAAATCAGGCAACAGAAAACCGGTTCCAGATTTCTTAGAGAATTTTCATACGTTTGCAAACAGTTCCTCGATAGTTTAGAAACTTTTATTTCTCAATTCTTAAATATTGCTATCTTAACTCAACTCAAGCGTAACATTAATTACGATATAAAAAGGATAAAATCATAATCAGGTAACGATGAAATCTATGTTTATAGCTTATTGTTCTCGGGGTGATCACATGTTCAAACTGATACTATCATTTTGTTGGAAATACTATGAAAATGATAAAAGAAAAAGAACACTAATGATAAAAAGTATATAAAATATCAATTAACAAAAAATCAAGCATTCTACTCATGAGTTTACCAATATTTCTATTATGATATCTTATCTGATTGTTTCATATTTCAATCAAATTATACAAATATTTGTTACATATTTGCTAATATTTCTTATCGACATATGTGAACAAGTAACGACATCATGATTAGATGTATTCGTGTTCTGTCTGATGATTTGTTCGGTATCAACTAATCTTATTTTACGTTTCTACCACTGCTTGTTGTACCTCCCTCGTTGTATTTACTTATTTATTTGTTTTAACTAGAAGATAAAGGGAATTGGCCAAATTTAGCATTTATCTATAGTTCCTTCAATTTTTCCCACGGAAGAATTTCTTTGTTAAACATTACGCAAAGCAAATAAATACATACATATTTATGCATTTAACTGTTACATGTAATTTCTTCTTTTTTCTAATACTTTCTTAGATTAAATATCAACAATGAGCAGTGAAATAGCCATCAGTACAATTGAAACAGTTAAAAAGAAACTTGAAAAATATAATTCTTCGAAACAAAATGATAAAGTAAATTTCTCTTTTTGTTTTATTTTGCTAATTGATTTCAATTTTTAGGTCGAAGAATACCTTCATAAATTGCATAATACATCGATTACTCCAACATTACTTCGAGTAATATTCAAATTAGAATTTTAAAATAATTATTTTATTATTATTCCTTCTTAGGAGACGAAAATAGATGTTCTCGTTCGTCAACTTGCATCGAACAAAGAAGCAAGTTATTATCCAACAGCTAAAAGTCTTCTTAAAAAATGGCACGACAAAAATCTATTATCAAAAACAATGAATACATCCAAAGTTAGGACGACAACAAATACGAAAAAATCAGTCACTGAACATATTCTTTCTGTTAAAAGAAAATCTAATGATTATGACGCAACATATTCGAATACATTAAGGTGTGAAATAGAAATTCATTGAAATAAATTCATTCCTTCTTTGATTTTTCTAGTGAATCTCAATCATCTGATGAATTTAAACATAGTGATCGAGATCAATCATCATCGATTAAAAAACGTAAAGTTCTTTCTCTGGCCGAATATGTTGTTAATAAAAAACCAATGCCATCTTCACTACCTACGGTTGACTCAACTCAAGATAAATTAACTGATACTCAAATCAAAGAAATCTATGCTCAATTTGATGCTACATTTGAAGAATTGGCTGCTAGTGCGCCTGATCTTGCTAACAATGTTAATAAGAAATTAAAACAAAACGATACAATAAATAACAATCGAAATGATTTCATTGCTAATAATCATAATTTAAAAATAGCAACAATTGAACAACCCAAAACAAAATATAATGATATTTGGGCAGAAGAAGACGACGACGACGACGACGACGATGACGAGGATGATAATGACAATGTTCATCATAAACAAGAAATTACTAAAAAATCTCAACCTATTAAAAACAAACAAATAGTGAACAATAATAACCTTGATAGTCAACAAGTAATGATAAACTATATGAGTTATATTTATGTTGTTTTTTATTTAAATGCTATTGAATGTTTTACCAGAGACCGAAAATGAGCCGAACCTAAAATAATTTTCAAAAATCGAGTGCATGTAGACAAACCTATAAGAAAAATGGTTGAGGTATCACATTTTTTGTAAGCTTGTGTTGCTCTGAGCATTGATCAAACGATGTTTCATCGATTGGTTTATATCAGAGACCAAAAACAAACCGAACTCGAACCAGTAAAACTTGGTTCGATTCGGTCTCTGGCTTATACAAGTTATTTGTTTAATTTTTATAAACAAGAGAAATTTCATAATTTATATTTTAGGTAAAAATACCATCAGCGACTGCAACAAAAAAAAAAGGAAATAATTCAATGATCTCAGCAATTACACCAAGTGTTGCTTCTTTAGAATATTCACAGCCATCATCTAATTCATCGAAATTACTACCTGCTACTGTCCCAAAAAGATCTGGTATAATTAAGGAGTGAGCCGAAAGTTTCTTCACAAAATATTTGACTATGTTACTTTTGCGTATTTAAATGTATTGGAAAAAGTGAGAAATAGTGTACTATAATCAGAATTTTGTGCTCTTTCAGAATTTGACTATTGAGCTATAAGTAAATCTTCACAGTACTCAAAACAAAATTCTGAGGACGCAAAAATCTTATTTTTCTGAATGCAAGTCTATATAAAATAACTTCTGTAAATATATAATGCTTGAGGATGATCTCTACTCTACAAAAGACACAAAAGTTGGAAGTGTTGGTTAGCTTGCTAAAAAATGGCTGAGTTGTGACTGAAGGTTATTTTGTGTTGAAAGACAAAAATTGGAAAAATAGCCATTTTTCTTGCAATTGATTTTGAAAAACCTTTGCTACATTCCCCAAATTTGCAAAACAATTCATTTAAATATATTGTTTTTTTGTAGAGAATTATTTTCTGTATCTTTCAATATATTCGATACAATATTGTGACATGTTTCAAACAAGTTTCATTTGAGACTTTCTTTTCCAAAAGAACAATTTTTGAATTCTGAATATTTACTTATAGCTCAATAGCTAAATGTTAACGAAAAATTCTAAATATATACTTTACAAGAGCTTAAAACTCTAATTCTAAAACACTACTTCTCACTCTTTTCCTATCGATTTGAATACGCAAGAATTAATCAAATATTATGTCTAGAAACTGTCAGTCTATCTCCTATTTAAGTTGCTTAAAAACAAAACTTTTATCATATTTATTTAATATTTAGCTCCAGCTTTTAATTTTCTTCGTCCAAGACAAGGACGTCAGGCTATCTACTCTGGTGTACGTGCTTCTCGTACCAGTGTTCCATCACTTCAAGATCTTTGTGTTGAAACACTTAAGGAGCATGTTGACGGTATGAATTTTCTAAACTTTTAAATAATTAAATGTGTTCTTCTTTTGTATAGACATATGTCATACACATTTTTTTCGACTTCCTTATGATGTAGTTAAACCAATTATTGACGTAGCAACACCTGAACAACTTTATTCTATAATTGATAATAATCCAGTATGAATAATTGTTATACTTTGAAATAATGTTTTTCATTTTATTTGAAGGATTATTGTGATGATGTTGAATCATTATGGCAACATTTTTGTTCATTACATTTTAAAGATGCTGAACGAGAAGAAAATGAAACTTATTATGAACTTTATTGGGTAAAAGAATAAAATAAAATAATTTTTCATTTTAGAGAAATATTTGTTTGTTTTGTAGCGCAAACGCAATGAAAAAGAAGAACGTTTACAACAAATAACTGAACTTGCAAGAAGAAAAAAGGCAGAAACAATTGATACAAGTAAATTTCATATTAATGTAAATTTCTAATCCGATTTTTTTTTCTTATAGCTCGTCATACAAAACCACTTAATATACGTCAACCTACTAGCCATCATAATATCACTTCAAATAAAGTTGCTCGACAAGTTGTTAATCTTCCATCATCAAAACATCACCGAGGACAAGCAAAAGTTAAAAGTAATATTAAAATTATTGAAAAAAAAAAGAAAGATTCAGGACCATTTCGCCGACAAATATTTGTTTTCAACTTTGTTGACAAATTTTTATTCTTTGACAGGCCATATTTGAATAATTAAGAGTTTGTTCGACAAGGCACAAGCAATAGAGAATAACAAAAATCTTAACTCCACACCCTCACCAGAATTGTAACCAATTCGACCCAGTCGGATCGGTTGAAATGTTTGAACCAGGCGGTCTTCACCCATTCTTATCGTTGGAAAATATATTATAGATATGCTATTTTGTGTCTAATAAAATTAGTTGCAGGAAAGTTAGCTTGCTCTGATCAAAATAACCAAATAGTATTGTTTCAACGACTACTGGTTTTATTTTCTTCTGTTTGTCCAAACTTTTTTATTTCTTTAATCAAATTATATTTCATTTTTGTAAAAATCACAACCAAAAATATGTTACTTGAACTAAACTTATTTCATTCATGTTTTGGTAAAAATCGTATTTTAGATTTGTATCATCGTTCGTAGGGAAACGTTAAATTTGTCTAAAAAAGCTAAGTCAGATAATTGAAAATTTGGAGTTTTACTATCAGTTGGTGGGTAAATGGCTCTTTTTTCACGCTATGTATTTCATATCACATATTCATATTCGAGAAACCCAACAGGTATAGAAGACTGCAACATGATATTTCTTCTTGGAGTTTTGTAAAAATCTGAGTACAAAAAGAAAAATGAATGTTTTCTGTAACTATTGCTATTAACCAGTTAATAATGGTCCAAAAAATAGATTGAACCGGAGTAGTTCAAAAGTTATCGATCGATTGCAACTCCAACCTAAATTTATACATGCCAATACCAATAATTACACATACCTAGGGGCATAGCCAGTATTTTTCTAAGAAGATGCGTATCAGTAGAAAAATAAATCGTTGTTTTGTGAAAGGCTTTTTTTAGTCAAGAGGGTGCACAAGCCACTCCTGCATCCAGATTCTTATTCGTTTGGATAATAATCAATGAAACATTAGTAGAAATCTACTTCCACGTGGCATATCACTTCCTAAAAACAATCAATATTTATTGTGCACTTAATTGAATGAGACTTAACTTGCCGATCAAATGTTTAATTATTAGATTGCGATCTGTCACAAGAAGAAAAAGTTGTCGATAAAATAGAAAAAATATTTGTCGGCGAAACAGGATTATAGAGAATGTGCTTGACGCAACAGGATGATACCAAAAGAAAAAATATTTTTCTTTGTTTTTTTTTCTATCTTTTAGAACCAACAATGCCACCATTACTCAAAAAAGCCCTCAAAGTCTATAATGGAAAAAACTAAAGCATATATGTATATATCATTATTCATGCTAATGATAACACTGTGCACCTCATGTTTTTCATTTTTCTTTCCTTTTTTCTTTTTTTTTTGACAGAAATACCACTATTTTTTATTCCATAATATTCATTCTTACCATAGGACGAAATCGAATTTATATAATTATTTTTAGTTTTTGATTTGTTATATGTAATAGTAAATCAAACACAAAAAAAAAAGAGGTTCTTGGGTGCATGCATTTTTTTCTGTAGTTCGTTTTGTGTATAACAGACAGACAGGTGCCATTTAGTTTAAAGGTGTACGTTTATTTATTTTTTGTTTGGATTCTTAAACTATTTATATGATGATCAATGTAAATAAAAATAAAATAAACATTGATTGACGACTTGGAAAAAAAGCAACGAAATAACATTGTTTTTGTAGATGATAAAAAATTATTAACAATAGGTAATTATTTTCTTTTTTGGCTTTTTGTTTTAGAGTGAAATATCAAGTTTATGATTCTAGTTTCTTCAAAACGTTGATCTGTCTCTTTTTCTCTTGTCACTTCAATTCATTGTACATAATCAATATCTTATTTATTTTCTCAGCACTAAAACAAAACAAGAAACAACAATAAAAGCCATTATAAATTATTTTAATCTTTACAGTGTTTTTAATTAAACTATGTCAACAACAACTGTTCGTCAAATACCTATTACATGCAATGGTCATACTAGACCAGGTTAGTTGAAAGATGAATGAGAATTCTTGAAACGAATTGTTTTTCTTTTGTTTTTCTTTTAGTCGTTGATCTGCGTTTTAGTGATATAACAAAATACAGCTACTTTCTTATAAGCGCTTGCAAAGGTAAATTTTAATATATTTGGATATAATATTCTGTAGAATAAGCATATATTTTCGGAGAAAATAATGAGTATAAGCTGTAAGTCGCAGTATCGTAGCTCCCCATTACAGAGTTTAGCAATAAGAATTAAAGATCATTTATTAAAGTTTTACAGCTTCTCTCGCATCATTACAGACCTTCCAACAACGACAAATTCGACTGTTGGAAATGACGTCTTAAATTATTCACAACGGTATATTACTTCATTAATTTTCATCGTGCTTCGCCGTAATCCCGCGGCTCGTATTACGAGTATACGAAAAAATGGCGACGCAAAGACGCCAACTTTCGCCATTTTATTTCGTTTAAAGTGTTGTTCTCTTCGACCTTAGCTAGTAATCGAAGTTGAAGATGATTAAGTAAGTTTCCATAGCAACCGCAAGTGTAAATCAATCATTTTAATACCTTTATCACTCGTATTTACGCAAGCAAAAATAAGAGCTCTCCAGTAGCGAACAACATTGGTTGATATTTTACGAACAAAGGGAGAGGCAAACAAATGAAAGCGTACAGAATCAGAGTACTAATACGTGCACTACTAATAGTGAGGCCATGTTTTAATGTACAAAAAAATTTATATGAGTTCCATATCGCACCATCAGAGAGATTACGCTAACAAGCTTTATTTTTGTATTTTTTTCTTTCAAAAACTTTCTAGATGGCATCCCAATGTTACGCGAAGGTGATACCGGCGACTGGTAAGAATCTTTGTTTTATTTAATAGATCAATTTTTTATGCATGCTTTATAGGATTGGAAGTTTTATTGGTCATAAAGGAGCTGTATGGGGAGCAACTATAACAGGAAATGCTGAATTAGCTGCAACAGCTGGTTCTGATTTTACTGCAAAATTATGGGACGCAAATACGGGTGCTGAATTACAAACATTCGAACATAAACATATTGTACGTTCTGTTGATTTTTCACCGATAAATAAAGAATGGTTGTTAACGGGATCAAATGAAAAATTAATTAAAATTTATGATGTTACTGCACCAACAGGTTGGCTTATTTATTTCTTAATAAAAAATAATATTTCATAGCTAATTATTTCTTTTTGTTTTTTTTTTTGGAGAACCGGTAAAAGTTTTTAATGGTCACACAGGTGCTGTTAAAAAAGCAATTTTTATGGATGCAAAACGAATTTGTACAGCATCTGATGATAAGACTATAAAGTAAGTTTAAAATTGAAGTAAATCAAATCAATATCTTTTTATTTTCAAGAATCTTTGATATTGACTCAGGAGATTGCATATCAACGATTGATTTTCCTTCACCACCAAATAGTATTGAAATTTCACGTGATGGCCAAGCTTCATTGCTTATTACACATGGCAAAAAAGTAGAAATCTATGATGGCAATAAGTATGTTAATTTTAATTTATAAATTTTTCTTCAATCGATTTGATATCATAGTTTAAATAAATTACAATCATTTGAAATGCCATGTGAAATGAATACAGCTTCATTTCATCCAACTGCACGTGAATTTGTTTGTGGTGGATTAGATTTTCGTATTTATAAATATAATTTTGAAACGGGTGTTGAACTTGGTAAATACTAATACAAAACAAACTTTCTTAGAGAAAACGTATTTTTATTTTTATAGAATCATACAAAGGTCATTTTGGTCCAATACATTGTATGTCATATTCACCTGATGGTGAAGTTTATGCATCAGGTAGTGAAGATGGAACGCTACGTTTATGGCAAAATACAGTTGGCACTACTTATGGTTTATGGGAAATGGTTAATGTATAAGATTTGCAATATCATTCTCATACATGTTGCTTTCTTTTTTTGCCTGGTGATCTATTGTTATCTTTTTTTTTGTCTTTCTTGATATTCATGCGTGTGTATGTGCTTATACAGAGCATTAGGTCAGTTAAAAACAAAAGAATCAGTAACAACAAAAACAACAACAATAAACATAAAATGTGTGAGTGGATGACGAACAATGCATTTTCTTTACGATATTAGAAAATTTATTGATGACAATAATTTATTTTCTTAGTCATAGATCATGCTATTTTGAAATTTTGAAAAGAAAACAAGGGGAATGAATATATTAGCATATAAACAAACAATAACGAGTATAATTTTAATGGCTATTGCTATGCGACAACTAATTTAAGCGATGATGAATATAAGTGTGTAATAATGTTCTGTAATCCGCTCGGGCACTCGGTCTGGCCCAGAGCATGAATCCAAGTGCAAACACATCGGATCAATTCAGGGTGCTAGCCATAGTCTCATACCACGATCTGCTCCAGCCATTAATGAGATCTCGACGATTCAAAATATGTTTCATTTTTTAGACTACTAATTTATATACAAGCGTAGAAGTGGAAATCGATTCGATCATGATTGAATAATTTATTTTGCTTGAGAACAGATCACAGAAGTAGAGAACGATATTGTGTTACTAAAAGAATTCATTTTTCATGAAAAGTCATCTAGAAATGATAATAAATGATATGACGAAGTAACTGAATACATGGAGAGTAAAATGAGTTATCATAAACGTGAACATACATATATTATTGTGATGGAAAAAACAATCATGTATGTATTCACAATTATGATGCATGGTATCAATACTGCAGTCCATTTCTGCGTCCTCAGCAATCAAAAACCATATAAGTGAATTGTTATTCACTGCTTTTCTGTAAAATTTCCGATGATCTCTTTTTTTGTTGTTGCTATGTATGGAAGAAAATAAATAATATACTTTTTCATGTAAAATAAAAGTTTGGAAACCGTACTCTGACTGTGAAAGTATCTGTCGAATGTAGATTAGTTCTGGTCGGGTGTTGAATACAGTTCTTCGAACCTGGATCAATTGCAAAAATTCGTACTTGTGCAAGATACTAGTTTATAACTGTAATAAAGTTAATCACAGTTTAATGCACATGTATTGCTTTGTATCCGGTCAAGAATTGTGAAAATTACGATGTATGTCAAGTTTTGATGAATTTCATAGTAAGCAGATCATTTTCTTATTATTTAAAAAATCGCTCGAGATGGATGTATGTTTTTACTTGAATATAATATGAATGATCGATCAGATTCGCAAGAGAACCTATTTATTGATGTTATTCTAAGCGCTGGTGCACTTGATATTCATTTCGATTTCAATAATTAAGAACTACTTGTATATATTGATTTTTAATCAAGTAATAGTTTTACACAATCAAGTGAACATCAAAAACATAAATAGAAACAATTATGAATAGTTTCTATTTATTTATTGCTGCTGCTAACACTACCGATCTTTTTCTATTTCACTCCTTTTCGACCTTCTTTATTAATTTTCAGTGAAAGCAGAAAATGAATTTTTTTTTCAATTTAAAACAAAATAATGAACATTTTTCATTCAATAGAGATTCTATTGATATACTTGCTTTTAGTCGTATATCAACAGAATATTATTATATGAGCTCAATAAACATATATTCATTTGCATTTTCTTGTTCTGATTACGAAAGTTTTTATTCGCAGTCTATATACATTATGTGATTCTAATGGTAATCAATATCAACAAACCACATATCATGGATCAGTTAATCGTAGACTTGGTATATATTATACCTTATGACATCATTTAATGCTAAGCCGCTTCAGTTTGATGTGATAAAAAAAAGAGCAGAACAAATAAAAAAAAACAAAAAATATACACATATGGCATTGATAAACAGATTAAACGAAAGGTTTCATCTTTCAAGACTTTCATTTAAAGGTAACACTTAAGTTAAACATGGACAATGAATAGCAAAAATGATGCATTATCAAAGTTAAGTGCAATGAACAAATAGAGACGACATCATTATTCAACTTAGTATAAATGATTTACTCAGCTGAAATCAATACAAATAAATCGTTATTTGTTTCCTATAGTTAAGATAAATTGATCAAGTAAAATTCTTCAAGTTCAAGAATACTATCAATTGTGAACAATAAAATGTTATTAAAAGAAACTTCTATATCATTCTGATAATAGTCATAACATGAACTTCACTGTGAGATCTACGGATTCATGGTGCTTTCAATAGAAGACTATCTACCACAAAAATTTATATTATTTCTCTTCTTTTTCTCTAAGGTTACAAATTTTGTCCAATATTAAATTCATCATGAACGACAAAAAAAGCATATAGTTCTCATTTAACATATCAATTGTTTGTTTGATTCAATGAGAAATAAAAACACGATGACATTTGTTCAGCTTCTGTGTGTATTACAATATACATTTAGAAATATAAAAGTTCAAAAGGCACTCATATACATATATGAACTATATAGTCATAAAAGAATTTATACTATAGCATACGCCTTCTATCATCGATGGATGTACAGTAATAAAAAAAAAAAAAAAAGAGTTCAGATTCTCTTTTTTTCTCTCTTGCTCTCTTTCTGATAAGAGATACGATCCATTATGCTCGTTTTTTTTCTTTCTCTCTGGTTCGTTTATAACAAGCGAACATCGTTTATCATTCGAATAAGTATTTCCAGGGTGTGAACATTCAATCAACATTCATCTGTGTATGTGCATGGAAAACTAAAACGAGCTAATTCGTTCTTCGAATTTATTTACTTCAATGCAAATAATAATTCAATGATTGGTGAGTTTTAGTGACGTAATTTTCGAGTGAATGACACCTGCTGTCATCAAATATACTATTACTTAGTCATCCATTCGATGGAATTAGTTGTCTTGTTGATTAGAAAGACTGTTGTCATACTATAAAAAATGCTTAATCATATTTTCTCTTCATTCCACTCGCCAGGGGGCAAACACTTGTGTCTGCTCTTCTTAGTCTTGTATATATGTGTGCCATTAGTAGCATTTTTCTCAAGAAGGTACCTATCCTATATTTCTCGTCAAGGCTTCTTTTTGTTCCATTGCTCGTTAATCATGATAAATGTTCAATTAGCGTCGTCTATTTTAATCGTTCCTGTCTGTTTCATGAATGTCTATGATAATCATGGCATTTTCCTATTTGTTTGTTTTCCTGAATATACAAGAACATGATATCGAGTCATCTTGAATTTGTCAGTATACACCAGCACAATATTGCCGACATCATCATCAAAAACAAGAAAAAAAAGGAATGGAGAAAAACAAGAGAGATTAAAAGAAAAGTTCAGCAAGAAGAATATAGACAGATATCCGGGCACGCGACAATTAGGATCAAAATTGTTCGCGTCTGTACGATGATTGTATATGGCAGCTTTTAGGTCAAAGTCTGTTTCCGGTATAGATCAACCATACACGCATAAACTGACCCAAAAAAAGGACTATTCAAATGGTTGACTTTGTAGTTTATATTCCATCATTATTAATCCGATTATCTCTTTTCAGATGATTAGAAGATCAGAAGATATACGTATGTAAACGACATGTATATTTTCACACTAAACAGTCTACTATTCAATGAAACAGCTAATTTTCCTTGTTGTATTGACAGGATTATGAATGTCGACACATTCCACATCGATTATAAGTCTTCTTTTTTCCTTTTCTATCCTCTGACGTATTGAGAATTGTCCACTTTCTTTTTTTCCTCCTTCTCCTCTCCAATCAGTCTACAATCTAGTCTGATTGAACCTAACACAAGATAATCGAACATATTGTGTCCTCTTCTTGCATATTATATGAGTTGACGCAAGAAAAATCTCATAAATTTTTGAATTAATTGTTGTCTCACGATCTGATGCCTTCCATTTGTATCGGTAAGTTTTATTTCCTTTGATCTTTACCGTGGTGGTAACCATTGTTGTTATTATTATTTATAAAGAGAAAAAAAAAACGAAATAAAAAAATACTCATCAATCAGGCTGACGCACTTTATCTACCCTACAATTTCTTTACGTGTTCTCGGACTACCTATGAATGTATATAAATTTGATGACATAAGTTATATACAAGTTTGAAAGATTACATGACACACACATATGTATATACATATATATAAAGACTAGTGTATACAATAATGATGGCGTGCGTTTACTTCGCACCAACTTGCAATTAAACTCGATCAAAATGATATACTCCTTGGTGTTATTGTAAAGTCTAAAAGAAAAGAAACAGAGAGAGAGAGAGAGAGAGAGAGAGAGAGAGTATGTTGTGTCTGTTCTTCAAGAAAATGAACTTTCAATAGCCACCAGTTGCGTCTGAACCAGAAAGAAAGAGAACAAGCAATTTTCTACTACTCTTGTTGCTTCATCATCATCATCACTCTTCTCAATGTCTTTAGTAGATCGATGCAAGTGACTCTATATAGATGGCCAGTGGCTACGCGTGTCAACGATGTTCGCAATTACCTCCTCCACCTCCAATGTTTACTATCGGTCCACCACCAAATATATTATCAATTGAAGCTCATTGTTCATTACGTTCATTATCATCATCATCAATTGAAAATAAGAAAAGTACTTCATCATCATCTATATCAATCGTTTTGGGAATTATAATTGCTTTTCTTATCACATTCAGTACTGTTGTCTTGATCAAGTAAGTAAACTTTTGCTTATTCTCAAATCATTCATTATAAAGTCTCTCAGGTGTTAAAAAACGTGATTTAATTTCCATAATGAACAAATGACACTCATCTCTATTGTAAAATAATCATATATATATATGCACACACGCATTCATTTGTCTTTCTCAGCAGGATATTGAAAGTCATGATTTATTTTTCTGCATAGCACGTACACATTGTTTATTCGAATAGAATAGACGATGGCAAAATATTGATCCAATTTGTCCTATACGCGTGTATGAACGTACGTGCTGAATAAACATATGAGATTTTGTACATATGATAACATCTTTGTTATCGATAAATGATGAGAACAACAGTATTATTATTATGTATTTAACATTTGTCGAAAATATGTTTTTTTATTTTTATTTTTTATTTTTCGTGTAGAAAACGACGACAAAGACATAAATCAAGATTTGATAATACAATGAAGGTCACTTCTTCATCAGTCAAATTCAATAGACATCATCAACATAATAATAATAATAATAATCATCATCATCAAAATCGAACAGTAAGTCTTCTCATGACATTGAATAGACTAGCACAGAAGAAAAAGCATATGTAATGCTTTCTTATCATACAAAAGGGGTGTGAATCTTTGTAAATCTATCATGCAAGGGTAATCGGATAGACAGACAGACGTTCAAACAATTTGAACAGCTGACCAATTTTTGAATTAATATTGCCAATGGCAAGATAAACGAGAAAAGAAAAAGAAACAAATACATTTAACAATTCGTTTTTCTATTTATTGTCGTTTAAACAATTTGTATTTCAATTTTAGAAATTTCTTCCATTATTAAGCGATAGTTGTAGTAGTGATCAAACATCTAGTACACCACCAAATGAATATCCATGTACTAATGGTGTTATTGAGCCTCTATTAACATGTGATGTTCAACATGAATATGAACAAATAAAATCTGATGATTCATTATCTGAATCGTTACATTACTATTGTCTTATCTATTGTCGTCAATGTTCAAATTATCATCCGACATCATCGTCTTCATCAAGTTCATCATCACTATGTCCTCGACCAAATCTTATTCGACCATACTATTTACCTTTATCTACTAATCCAACATGTCAACACCAATGTTCATGTTATCATCGAACATATTATCAACGAAATGATAATCGTTTTCTTGAGCTTCAACCAATGTTAATGACAAGAATTGATAATAATAGTGACGATTCATATAATCATGTGAAATTTATTGAAGAAAAACTACCAATTTAAATAAGAATTATTATTATTATTATTATTAATTTTCGATTGCTGTTTTTTTTGTTTTAACCCTGTGATTATATTTGTTTGTTTGTATTTATATGTGCTGTGGTTTCTTTTACAAAGAGGAAAACAAGAAAAATTCAAGATTTCAATTGTCTAAATCGATAGATGGCATGCATTGTCTGAAAATTTCAATGATCCATTTGATTTTAATTAAAACTCAATCAGTAGAATAAAGAATGGATAGGACTTTTAGTTCTATTTTAAAAAGTACATCAAAATTTGTAAATAAATAATTTTCTGAAGTAATGTGAGTTTCAAGAAAAGTCGGGAGCTTACAAGTCTTCATTACATATACGTTAAGAAAGAAAAGAAAAGAAAAAATAAAATGTTTAATGCATTTACACACTGTTGAATCAAAGGACAAAATTTCCAACATTCATAAGATTCAAAATACTCGACAAAGGAGGTTAAATAGCGCTGAATTTTTACGTTTAAAAATTATTAAATGTCGTTAAATGCAACAGAAAATGATGCTGAAATTGCTCGAATTTTGGCTGAAGAATATAAGTTAGTTTAAATTTTTATATTCGTTTACTTTCATTTGTTTTCTTTTTCATTTCAAGTATTGTATCAGGTTCATTTAGTCCGAATTCATCAAAATCATATTATCCGGTTTCATCGGAAAATTTTATAATGAATGATACACAGCAAAAAGGAACGTCTTTTTCCGTAAATATATATCTGAATAATTATTTCCATTATTTGTATGAATAATGTTTTTATTTAAAAAAAAAGGAAACCCAAGATTGTCTACAACGATTTGAAGAGGATAGTGACATAGCTTTTATTTTACAAATTGAAGAAATTGTTTTATCAGAAAATAAAATTAATGAAAAAACGATTAAGTAAGTTAAATAAAAAGTGATGTAGTTTGCAGAAACAAAATTTATTTTTCTAGTATTACTGATACTCAATTAGAAAAAACTCATGAAGATATGACAAAAGCATTACAACCAACAAAAGAAACAGATTTAACGTTAGTTTAAGAAATTCAAAAAAAAAAAAAAATAAATAAATCTATTTTAATCAAATAGGACTAGAATTTTTGGTATGTTTGCTACTATACAAACACGTTATGCTAATTGTCAAACTAAAAATCAAGTGAATAGTTATATTAGACTTTGAACTTTATTTTCTTGTTTTTCTTTATGTAAAGGCTTTCATTGAACAAATCCAAGGATTATCAGTTCAATTATATCCATTATTAATATTATTTAAAACACAAGGAAGAACTGGTATATCAAGAGCAGCTGTGCCTAGCCTTGCTATTGGTCTTATTACGAGTAAATATTTACTAATTAAAACAAAACCGAATCTAATCTTTGTTTTTATTCGTTTAGATGTTCTACAAGGTAGAATACAATTTAATGATGCGAAAGAAATTATGTTCAATATGGTACAAATATGGAATGAATCTAGTATATGGTATGAATTTTTGGAACAACTGGTTTATATATTAGTTGCGATAACTGTACCATCATTTGCTCAAGGAGCTATGGGGAAAATAATCGAAAAAATTTCACTTGTGAAATAGTTGTTAATTCAATAAGAATTTCTCTTGTTGTATATTCTATTCTATGTTTATTTTTTTAATTCTTATTCCAGAAATATTCTTTTTCTGTCTTTTTCTTCTATTGTCCTGTAAGTGACAAGTTCTTTCTTACTTTTCTTCTTTTCTATTCACACAGTTAATATGTGCGGAAATTCTGAATTTAATATTCTAATGAAATATATTATTTAAATAATTAAACGTTTAATAGTTCTATTATGATTGGATGATTCACGAGGTGATTGAGACAAAAACAACAGTCTGGAACGATTTTTATTTTCAATTATGCTGCTACCAAGTCCAGTTACAAATCTATATATATATGATTAGATAAAACTTCTACAGTGAGCTCGATATCAGATTTGGCTAAGGTTCTATACGGCAGCACTTTTAATTCGCAAGATCCGCGCTACCAACCGTTCTCTAAGAGTGATATCTATGTAATTACTGGATTCGACCATGTAACTAGCCAATAAAAATAACAATTATGCAAATAAAAGATAAAGTAAATAAGAACGTAATAAAAGATCATTTTTCATTTTAGTTTTTTTCTTATCACTGAAAGAAGAACGACGAGCACGACAGAGTGAAATGATCAATTGATTGAAATTCAGTTGTATTGTTGCATTTCAACAATAAGTAGATATTTTTGTTCTATGCTCTCTAGTTTGACGTGTCAATTTGACCTTGATTAATCTTCTAATATAAAAGTACTGGATGTTTTTTGACCCCTCATTAAAACACTTTAAAACAAGAAAATGATCAAATGCATTGCTACGGTATCTAAGCAGCTTATTAGCTACAAAATTGTCGTTGTAAAAAAATATAGTATTCAAACTTACTACATATGCTGATATAACTTTTGTTTGATCTTTATCATTTGCTTGATTTAGTTTGTATTGCAGTAATACAAACAATGATAAATATGCATTATCAGCAATTGAGTAGATATTCCTATTATTGAATGTATTAGTTGGATTTAGTTACAATGGTATTGAATATGGGAATACAAGAAAATTTTTTTACATAGTTTCATTTTAATTATTAGAAGTTAATTTAATAATTTCATTTTGCATCTTATCATGATACAGACGAAGATACTAACTGATAGTATTACTTCATGACGACTTATATTAATCGGTTGATACTAGTTTAAGTTATGAGAACATTAATTTTTTTTCTTGATTCATTAGTATTTTTAGCAATGAATACACTGATTTCTTTTATTCGAACCTTCAATATTAAAAGGGACGGTAATTCATATTTGTAATACTACGTAGAACCTCTTTTTTTCTTCGTAATATAAAAGGTAACCTTACCTTTCATCTCAGGTAACAATATTGATTTTTCTCTTTCATTAATCGAAATCCACAATATGATTTGTACGAAAAAACAACAATGAAAATTCTTCATTTTGTTTTTTTAGATAGAATGAAGTTGTTTACTATTTTCTTTGTCCTATTATCAACTTATTGTTATTGCGAACCATTACTTGGTGGTTGGAAAACATCCGATGAAGAATCTGATAAACAAGAATGGTTAAAAATAGCACTTGTGAACATTCGTGGTAATGAAGTTCTTGACCAAGTTCAATCAGATGTATCTGATCTTGTTTGCGAAACACAAATTGTGAATGGTCTTAATATTAAATGTAGTTTTTCTTTAAGTGGAGAAAAATATCAATGTTCATATTATAAATCATTTATTCAACCATTTGATACTCAAGTTGAAAAATGTGACACAGTCAAAGATCAACAGGCACAGGAGGAAAATAAAAATGATCTGTCGTCGGAAGAACATAACGATGAAGAGGATATTGAAGATCTTCCAAGATCGAACAATGAGGAAAAGCCAGCAACATTGAACGACAATGAAAACGAAGAAAAACCATCAGCATTAGTTGATGATGAAGAAGATGATGAAGCTAAAATTGATGCAGTGTATAACAAATTCTCTGAAAATGATGGAATTAATGAAGACGAGGAAGATGATGAAGAATGAGACAAAGAACAACAAGAAGAATGATTATGATTTGTTTCGATAAAGTTCTTTTTTTCTCATATGTAATCGAGTAAAACTTTTATTACTTGCTTTTTTCTGAACTATTACTTATCTATTACTTATGTACATATAATTAATAAATTTTTCACAATTATACTCTAGAATAAGATGTTGACTCGGCTGATTATTCGATCATTTTTTCGTTTAACTCATCGTTGTTATTTGTCAAATTTAACTAACACAGAAGATGTAAATGATGACAGTACTCGTTGTGTCATAGATGATTCGTCAAAGCCTTTACCTCTTATTATTCCAACAGCAGGTGTTCCGATTCATCTCTATACACGTGAACTTGAATCTCAAGCATTAAAACAATTAACTATTTTAGCTGAAAGTGGTATTGTTAAGGGATTTGTTGCTGCTATGGCTGATGTTCATGTCGGTAAGATAGATTGAATCAGATGTTCACTAAAACTGTTTTTTTTTCTACTAGGTATTGGTGCTACTATTGGAACTGTGTTTGCTTCTATAACTCATGTATGTCCATATGCTGTTGGTGCTGATATTGGTTGTGGAATGATTGCTGCACCAATTGATGGCTTAGCATTAAATAATTTAAAAGAAAGATGGAAAAGAGAAATTCAACAAAAAATTAAAACAGCAATCCCAACAGGATTTGATGCAAGAGTGAAAGCACATAAAAAAGTTGATCGAATTATTCGTGATTTAGGTAAATGTACAAATTATTTAAAAAATGAAATATGTGATGTAACAAAAAAACAAGTAACAATATTAAATTTAAAATCAATTTTGTAATTAATCATGTTTTGTTTTGTTTTTCATGTTTTAGTTAGGTACACTTGGTTCAGGAAATCATTTTCTTGAAATACTTTACGATGAAAATGAACAAGTTTGGATTATGTTACATAGGTAAAGACATTGTTTATACGATAAAAATTTGTCAACGCACCTCATTGAGTAGCTAAAATGTGAAGTTCACAAATTCTGAGTGTTGTAAATTTATGATATATTTCTCTGAAACTTTATTATTTCGAAAATATTTGCGTTTTCAATTACCACTCTAGCAATTTATTACGTTCATTTAATATTGTTATACAGAAAACATTTATTTATATTGTCAGATATATCTTTAACGTAACTTCTTGTCTCCTTATAATAATATATATAATAGGCAAATATCCTTTTATTCTTCTCTTGATGGATTCAATCACAATAGAAGCCTGCTATGTACATTGATTTAAAATCGTTTAATAAGGTTTTGAACATACCATCTTTTCTCTCGTCGAAGTTTGATATATACTTGTTGAGTTATGCTTATAGTTAGAATTGAATTAGTTCATGCTTTTCTATGTCTATTCTATTCTAACTCTGTTAGATCAATGATACCACCATTTGACTGATTGACGTTGACAATAAGAGCTTTTCACTATATTAAATACTAAAACTCGCAATATTTAGACTAGTTAGAATCTTAGATTCATAGAATACTTTTAGAAAGTTCCAGAATAATTTCAGTATTGCTGTTACTGATGCGTCTTTTTTCGCTTCTTGGAAAACGTATTCAATTATCGTTGGCTTTTTCCAAAGTTCCACAAAAAATATAAGATGATTACTTTCAGTGGTTCACGTCGTATTGGTAAAGAAACGTGTGATTATTATCATAGTGTAGCTGGTCGTCAAATGTCAAAACTTCGTTTACCTGTTGTTAACGAATTAAAATACTTAGATATTGATTCAATCGAAGGTCAAGATTATTTAACAGATATGCGATGGTGTTTAAATTATGCTGAACAAAATCGTCGAATTATGCTAGATGAACTTTGTTCAATAGTTAAATCAGTTACTGGATATGAAGCAGATCTTAAACGAATGGTTAATATTCATCATAATTATTGTCAACAAGAAAATATTTCTTTTAATAATTCTAAGGAAGAATTGGTTTGGATAACAAGAAAAGGTGCTACAAGTGCACGAAAAGGTCAATTAGGAATTATTCCTGGTTCAATGGGTACTGGTTCGTTTGTTGTCGAAGGTTTAGGAAATCCTTTATCATTTTATTCATGTTCTCACGGTGCTGGTAGAATAATGTCAAGAACAATGGTTAGTTTTTTTATCATAGAGATTGTCTTTGCTGATAAGAGTTTTTTTTCTCTTCTTTACAGGCAGTGAAAAACATTTCTCAACAATCATTTGAACAAGCTATGGAAGGTATTGTTAGTGATACCAATGCAGCATTGAGAGATGAAGCACCACAAGCATATAAAGTAAATCAAAATGAAATATCACTAGTTGATGTTATTGTTTAATTTTAGGATTTGACAACAGTAATGAGTAATCAAGAAACATTAGTGAAAATTGTTCATCGTCTTAAACCACTTATTAATGTCAAGGGCATATCTGAAAGTAAGGTACGTTATTCAAAGAAGACAAGAAAGAAAAGATAATCAAATATAATAAATGTTTTTTGTAAATTTTAATCTTTTATTTTCGAGTAATTAATAAAAGATATGTGTATTTTGAAAAATAAAACTCATAAAAGAGTTTTCTAAGAACCAATCATTTTGTAACAATATAATGATATGTTAAATGAATATGATCAATATCGAATTTATAAGATATGCTTTTGAAATTAAAAAAAATATACTATGGATCACAAGATAATGAACAAATTTTTTTTCAAGAAAAGGAGATCATTTGAATACAATCTTGCTAAAATGTCAATCATAAAAATAAGCTCAGTAGTCAAAATAAAGATGAAAATAGCGTAGAGATTGTTGGAAAAGTAAAATATTCTTTGAGAAGGTTTATGCAAATTATATATATATATGTATAATAATTTTATGCAAAAATAAATGATCTCAGTAAAATATTATTTCGCTGAAATATGAAAAATTGAGTAAAAGGCTTTTTAAAGAAAATTTTTTTGTTACGCTTCTAATTATAAAATATATTGCGGATATAAGTACAATCCTTTATAATCTTCATATTATATGATGATTTATGACTGATCACTAACGTGCATTTGTCTTTGTCCTATATATAACATTTTGCTTGATCAAATATTGCATAAAATCTTTATCATAAATAAATATTTTATGCAGACTAGTTAGTTTCTCATATCATGTTACTATATTTTACAAATCAATCGTTGAATGAATACAAGATGAATTTGCTAATATGCAAAATAAGTTATTTGTTATTCTCTGCCATCACAAGCTATCACAATGCAAAATTTAGAAAGCCAATGATATGAATCGACAAAAACATGGTATGTAAAATTGCGTAATACAAACACATGTAGTTAGTATACGTACATCATTAATCTTTCAAAAAAAGAAAATAATGTTTCAATGAAGCGAATAAAATTTGTAGTAATACATGTGAGATCATCTCATTTAATCATTTAAATAAGATCAATATTAATTTCTATAATCATAGAAACATGGCAAGAAAAAAACGAAATAAAATACATATACAATTTTGTTCAATCTTTCAGTTAAATCTGAAGAAAAATATTTATTCTGATCTTCTGATTGCATATTTTACATCTCTTAAAACAAGAAGGACACCAATTGGTCGATTATGTAAGATGAATTCGTATCGTTTACAGAACAAGAGAATAAGATGAAATGAGAGATTTTTACATTACTTCTCTGTATGCATAAAATAAAATAAAAGAGTCATATACATTCATACATGTATATATATAGATCAAGAATATAAATATTTAAAGAAATTCTTCTTTTTTTGCCTTTATTATTTGAGAATTAACTTAGCTCAAGTAATTTGTCTATGCGCTGCATCTATTGATTGATCTAATCATATTTTCTTGCCTACGCCCTACTACAACAAATACAATCTGCATGTCATTTTGGTTGATGGTGATGTTTCCTATAGAGAAAAAAAAAGCGGAATAGAGATTGACAGCAAGTTGTCCATCTTTTTTTTCCTTCTATTCTTCTTTCTCATCGCACAACGACTACGACTATCGTTGCGCATTGCATGATCTTGTCATTGACTTTGTTCGTCTATGATCAGTTAGAACGCATAGAATCCACTATACTGTTAAAGACAACAACTCATCATTCATTGATACAAACGCACCAATCATCATTCAATGACTGAATTTGGTGTTAAAATCGATCGTCTTACAGAACGTCTTCGTCGTGGTACAGCACAATGTGATCTTATCGAACAACGAGCTTGTCTTACAGAAGAACGTTTATCAACACTTAATGAATCTGTTCAAACTCTTGCTCGTCTTATTGAAGTTAGTCTTTTAATACTTGTCTCGTCAGATAAAGAAAAATTCGCATGGATACAATTAAATGATAATGAAACTAATCAATTAACAAATCCAATAATAAAGCAATTTTTTTATCGCCTTGAATCTTCTTTACATCGATCGATTATTGATGATGAAGAAAAACTATCGTATATTAAAGCATTGTCTCTTGTTCGTAAGCCTTCAATTGTATCATTAAGTTTTTATTGAAATAATCTACAAGAAAAAAGAATAACATTAGAAAAAAACGATAATTGATGATTTTCTTTTTTTTTTTATCTAAAATTCAATTTTCATCTTCATCAACATTATTATTTTCATCAGCTTTTATATTATTTTGCAATAATCTTTTTGATTCTATGAATATTTTAACAGTTCCTATTCTTTCATCTGATAAATTATCTTTGATTGCAACATCTAAATGGATCACAATAGATAACTTATATTTTCTAAATTTTACTTTCATCTAAATCTTCATTATCGTCATCAGATCTTTCATAATTTTTATCTTCAATTTGTGACATAAACTTCTTACAAATAGATTTTAATGTATAAGAAGTTCCAAAAGTTTGAACGAAGAAAAACACATGAATAACTCCTCAACAATTCAAATAGTTTGATTTCTTTTACAGTTTGATCATATACTCATTAAAGTTTTCAGATAAAACGTCTGTGTTTACAGAAGCTAAGATTAAAACAGTTTTACTGATGATCAAATCCGAGCTAACTACCATTGTAAAATGAATGCTGTAAGTAAAATTCAGCGAAAACATGTCAACTAAATATTGCATTAGAAACATATTCCAGTAATTTGTGAATCAGTTTTGTTAACAATTGATGACGTTCAGCAAGGCCGTCGACTAATTATTGAAAAAATAATGACACTTGTAAAAATGAGCGAGAATCAAGTATCTCCTCTATAACTCTTATTCGCAGAACTGTTGAACAAACTGTGCTTTAGAAAGAGATGTTCCATCGTAATCCAGTATGTTGTCTGTGATTATAAGGAAATTCGTACAATAAGCAGAATACTTGATCCTGACTTATTTTCACAAGCACCTTTAAATTCATTGACTTTTTCGTCAGTAATTGTTGTAGACCTACCAGAACATGACCGTATCAGTTTCACAAAGTCATTGAAATATGGTTCACTTGGCATATTTTCCCGAATTCGACTTGCAGATCTCGTTCTACGATAGTAGCTGGCTCGAACTTGACCATCAGTAAAACTATTTTAATTCTAACTTCTATACACACAGACATTTTATCTGATAGCTATAATGAATAATATATGATCAAAGTATTAAAAAAAATAAAAATTTTTTTGTACTGCTGAAGAATTGTTCAGGTTTTATTTTCTTTCGAACTTGTGAAACATCCAGTGTAAAACAGAGTGCTTATAAGGTTATTTTATTTTACTTTACGTGTTGCATCATGAACATTTGTAACTACTGTAGGTGCTCTTTTAACTTGAAATATCACACGATAATGTTCAATACTTTGTGTTATTTTTTTCAATAACATTTTAAAGTGCACTAAGCCCTTAATTTCGATCAAGACATGTAGCTGTAACTACATAAGGGGATGAAGCTATTAAATTCATTCATAAAAATACAACCAACCATTTCTTTGTTAAATCTGAAAGTAGCAATTAATTTATTGCAACATGCATTTCTTCCATTGACATATTGAGACTTTCTTTCGATGCAGTTTTCACTACAATTGCAACTTTATAATCATAATGTGTTATTCCAATATCGAAATAAAAATAGTACAAATGCATACATATAGCAGTATAAAAGTTACTTATCTATTCGTTCGACATCTTACCACTTGAAGAGTTCAATGACAATGAATAGTAATAAACAAAATTTGTCTTGCTTCTTTATCAACTTGAAATTTCCTCAAGTTCATATTTATCAGTAATAAAAAGTCAATAAAAAAAGACATCTTCTTCTAAAATTTCAATTTCATTTTGACAGCTCGTAAAAATACATAATAAACACTGTCAGCTCGTTTATATTTTTCATCATAATATCGAACAGTTTTATCATGGAATTCTTCAAAACCTTGAAAATCGGATGTTATTTTCTTTAGAACAAGTCTTTCTTCACATTTACTAATATTTTCTGGTGTTACTCGACATTTAGAGAAATCTATATCACTTAAGAAAAATGACAAATTAAGATTGAAAATTTCTTTTTCTGTTTCATTTAAATAAAACTTTATCACAATCGAAACAAATAAGTTTATTTATTGAATGAATACAATGACAAGATAATTCTCTTAATAAAATCATGCCGAATTAAAATAGAAAAATATTTTAACAAGGCAGAAAAAGGGATCAATTGATCCTTCAATATTATTCTATCCAAATACATTAAGACAAACGCTCATTTCTTTGATATTGACAACGTTAGTCGCAACAAGATCATCTGTTTTCAGATTAACAATTTTTACAAAATTGGCAAGTTAACTACATGATTTCAGGAAATTAACGGGGATCAATTTTGAAATAAAAAATAGGTCGGATTTTGAAGAAATATTATTCGCCTGGTTTAAATTCTAATAATTATGATATTGAAAAGATATTTTTTTTTTGGCATTTGTTCTATGTTTTCATATTGATGGATTGTTTTACTAATGAAGTTTGTGCTCTAATTTATNTACAACTAAAACATACTCAGGACCATCCAAATAAAAATCTGTTGCATTAAGAGTAAAATGAATACGAGGTAATTTCGGTATTGCATTACAATCAATCATATACTAAATATTAAAAAAGACTTTAAAAAAAAAGGGAAATTATTCCTTTTTTATCTTACTTCACCACTAGCAATTGGTATAGCACCTAATTTAGCATTAAGATTAGCAATTTCGGCTTTTGGACCAACTAAAAGACTTGTACCAGTATCAGCAATACTATTAGAAGAACATAAAACAAATTGAATTTCATTTTAAAGAAATTTTTCTTACGCTTGACAACCGCCTTTACAATATTCATTTGAATCAAATGCAATTCCATCGAGTTTAAATTGCCAATAATCTTTTCGAGTGACATCAACATAAGTAAATTTACCATCATATAGAGTAGGATCCGAACCACCTTTTCAAAAAAAAAAGAAAAGAGAATCAATTTCAAATATTTATACAAAATAAAGACATACCGAAAATAATTTCGCCACCTCGTGGATTTTGTGGATCACTGAAAATAAAAATAAATCTAAATATCACTTTTTTTTAAACCTTTACCGATCAAGCCAAACACTAAAAATGTTTTCTGGAACCAATCCTTGATCGAACATATTATTAAATACTGGATAAATACCATCAACAGATATTGCTGGATAAGCAAGACCAAGAATACCTTAAAAAAATACATAAATATATTTCAATCTATTTAATTTCATTCAATCTTTACCATCAAATTTAGCTGTCACAAAAACAATACCAGGTTGTTTAATTGCTTCAGCAAAACCTTGATTTTGAATTTTAGCATCACCAATCTAATTCAAACTAAATAATGCTTTTACAAAAACATATATTCGATATCTTACTGTGACGGTATCCACGCTAACATATCCTGTAAGTGCACCAGTACCATATTGAATCTAGGAAAAAAAAATCTCCGAAAATAAAAATCTCATGCAAATCTATTTACTTTAAAAGCTGTGCCATTAGCAACATATGTCGATGATGCTCCATGATCATATTTTCTATGTATTTCTACAAAAACAACCTTTTGTTAAAGTACTTGACTTAAAATAAATAAATAACTTACGACAAGCAATGTCAAATATTGAACAGTGAACACTAAAATAAAACAATCAAATTACTTCGAAGAAAATCTCAAATAACGACTGACCGAACAGTCTTTACTTTTCGAATATGATAGGTTCAACATTTTTTCAGAACTTTTAATTTAGGGCTTATGAGTAGAGATGGCTGGGTCAAGCGTTTTTTAGTCCCGTACATGTATCGACCTTTTTAGAGGCCTGTAAATTAAGTTTGGATGAACTTTAGCAAGCTAAAAACTACCGAAAGTTGAAATGAAAATTGTATCAAATACAGCGAGTGAAAGAGTAAACATTTCTCAATAAAATGGTATATTAATGATTATTTATAGAAAACAGACTTGCAAAGAATCGGTAATATAGCATATGCAGTAAATAAGACTATTACTGAAAAAGAAAAATCAATTTTCTTGGTCCATCAGAAAAAAAAAAAAAAATTTGATTCTAATCCAATATTTCAAGTCTCTGAAGACTCCTTAAAAAGGTCCGAGCAATGAATGAGCATTTAGTTTAATTAATTTTCGATCATCCAACTACATACCTAGGTACCCAAAGATTAGATGAACCAGTACTATTTAAAACAAAAAAAAAAATAATTTTTTCGTTTTTTTTTATTTGTTATTAAATTAAGAAAACATACTCGAATACAACACGAAATGTTTGAGCTGGTGTACCAATGCCAATATCACCATAATATTGAGCCTAGAAACCATAATTATTTATCAGAAAATCAAAAGAAAAAACATTTATTGTTTTTCTTACATCCAAATAATTTGTTAAAGATTCAGGTATTGGTCCATTCAGACGATATTTACGTGCAAATGCAATTGATTTAGATGAGCCAACTTCAAAAAGTTGATCATGAGCTGATTCAAAATGATGCAATTTGACTCTAGATTTAAAAAACAAAAAAAATAAATCAATAAATTAATTAATCTACTAACCGATGAAGACGAGCATCTGTTATTGAAATAATTAATACAGAGCAGATAAGAATTGCAAGACACGAAAAGCCTTGCATTTTGGTTTTTATTCAAATTGTATCTCTAAAAAAGAATAATAAAAACTTGTTATTTATGTATACGAAATAGTCCGACTGTTTGAGAAGACGCAAAGTGGTGAAACACCAT
>CAJNSZ010000010.1:1307120-1324316 GCA_905329745.1 Rotaria sp. Silwood2
AAATATACAGGGTGATGAAGAATTTCAAGCTCTGTCAGATTATATAATTACTTTTTTCAGAAGATAATTCTATAGTGATGAAATGTTTTAAAAACTAATTTTGGAGACAGTGACAAAATCAAGCCTGTGGGAAACTGAATATGAGGGTGCCTTCATTACACACAATTTTTTTTGGTAATACATATATATTAAACGAAAAGGCAAATATACAGGCTGATAGAAAACTCCACGAGCTTTCAGAATATATCATTATTTCTTTAAAAATACGCTGCTATGATAACGATATCCCCGAAATATAGACTAAAGCTTATTTTTTCCAGGCGTATATATATATATATATGACAGATCAAAGCGACAATCAAACATATGAGCATTGAGAATTTGACATGGATTTACTTTCTTTTCTTTTGATTTTTGATTTTCAGGTTTAAATCAAGAAAGTTGCAGACGTTTAATGACAAGACACATTATTTCTTCTGCATTCGTTATAAAGAATTTTTTTCCTATTGTATACAAGAACAACACAATTTGAAACCATTTTAGAACTTTTATCTTCATTCAAGTAATTCTAAACAATCCAGTTCTACAACGGACATCATTCCAATGCTCATAGGTATGTAAAACATGTAGAAACTGATTCAAATGCTTTAAGACATTTTTAAAAGGAACTTTTATTCCACTCTTCCTTTCTGATGTATTGATAAAATTATTTGAATTAGGAATACCTACTAATATTATAGATATACATATCATGGTATAACAAGTCAATTTGAATCGCAATCTACTATTGCAGATAATTTAGCTACTGTCAATTTAAATATATGATATGTACAATTTCAAATCAATTTTTTATTAATATATATTTATAAATGTATGAAGTCTTTGTTTTCTATTTAACCAACAGTCGGTGGATATGCTACGTTGCCTTGTTCGTCAACATGAACTCTAACCCGATCTAGTCGATAATCCATAGTAACCATTGAATTTGGTGATATAATATGAACTTGCGTAAAACCTTAGAAAAAATGGAGAAAAATGTCAAAATATAAATGATTCTCAATTATCATACCAGTATCTCTTTTAATTATTTCAACGGCTTCTTTGCCTTCTTTACCGACAAGTTCAGGCCATTTACGTGGTTCTTCATCCATTTTCTTTTCGTTGAATTCAATCCTAATTAAACACTCCCTACATGAAAATACATCTGCTTATATACAGAAAAAAGAAAAGTCAGCCTACGTTTCATGAATAATATTTACTTAACGATATATGCTGATTGTTTTATGACTAGAAAGCAACGTATTCTTATTGCTTTATGAAAGTCAGAGTGAGAATGTCGGAAGATATTTCTTTGATAGGTATTACTCAACTATTAATCACAAGTATTTGAGAAAAAGAAAATTTTCTTTATAATTAATAACCTGAAGGATAGTACTACAGTTTTGCAGAACAACCAAGTCATCTGGTTGTTTGTAATCGAATAGAATTTTGGTCTCCTACTTGACGAAAAGATTATTTAACTCAGGTAGATTGATATTTACTCAAGGACGAACATCTTTATCACCATATAAAATTAACAACACTATATATTTATTTTTATGAGAAATTTAAGAAAAAGCAATAAAAACAAAACTTATCCTTCGCCGTTCTTCATATATTTATACTGATTATACTTTGAGTCTTGTATCTTTATGGTTGTTTTATTATATTTTTTTTCCTCAATTATAAACGTCAAGTATCTTTTTTATTTTACATATCATTTCTTCTAGAAAATATGTGAAAAGGTTGATTAACATGATTATTGTAAATTTCTTTTGTATCGATAGAGAGTCTATTATAATGGATGACACAAAAGTTTTTGCACAAATGTCGGTTCGTTTTTCATTGACTAAAACATGTGTGAACAAACTTGAAAATATTTGTATAGAATCTACGTCGAAGGTTGTTTGTAACTCTATATTGAAAAAAAGCTCTATCATGTATTGTCTGTTAGTAGGAAGCACGTCTTTAAACAGCACTAAAATGTGAATTGTAAAAAGAAATGAATGCTAGAGAAGGTACCGATCATCTGATATTTCACGATTTCTTTCGGTTCATTTCATTATATGATGTTTACTTGTTCTCTGTCAGGCTTCTGTCTCCATTCTGAACAAACCATGCAAAAAATATTATAAAATTTAACTTTTGCATCACTCGTTATAAAAACTGATCAAAATGACAATCAAACAAATATAAATCAAGAAAGTTACAAATGTTTAATAAAATAACGCATAATAATTTTGTTAGCTTCTTGGTAACAGTTTAGAGTGTGAGCGTATTCTCTTTTATAATTTGAGTTTGAGTAAAATCTTAGGAAGATTGAGAAAAATGTCAAAAATATGAATGACTCTTAATTATAAAATCAAAATTCTTTTGCATTGTTTCAGCAGTTTCTTTGTGCTCATAGCTGCTGATTATTTTATGACTAAAAATAAAAAAATTATTCTTATTGCTTAGTGAAAATCTGAGTCAAAAGGTAGAATAATATTTTTATCATTTAGTCAGCTGACAGAAAAAGAAAAGGATAGCGTGTTAAGCGATTCAATATGAAATGCGCTATGTACGATGTTTTCTGGCAAAAAGAAAATCGGCCGAACTTTTGATTTATATAGGTCGATAGAGAAAACTTTTCTCTATCTAACAGTGCTTTTAGTTTTTTCCAAAAAAGTGTTTCTACCAAGAAATAATTGATACAAATTGAGCAATCAAAATACATTAACACTCATGATTTAATAATGAATCGATGATTCATCTTGATTTGTCTCTATACTGACTAATTATTATTATTCAAGAAAGAATATTACGAATATTACAATCTGAAATTCTATTTAATTAAACCAATCAAGAGTACGTGTAAAAAATAACTTTAACATGCAATACAAACAGATAAAAATATTTCAGAAAAAGAAAATTTTATTTTTAATTAATATAATTTCAAATAAAATTTCTATTTTTTATCGATGAATAGACGTCGCCACTATCTCTCCTGACATCATATCATATTTTATTCGAAGTTGTTACGCGTTACATGACAAGACATAAATATATATTTGCTTGAAGATATTTTCAGAAAAGAAAAGATTTAATAATTCTTTTAAATAAACTATTGAAATGACCACATCAAATCATCGTCATTCAAATAATCATCAAGAAATAAGTAATGGTCAACATTCCACTGATAATAATAATCAAATAAACAATATTGAAATTGATTCAGGTACTATGAAAAACTTTTTTATTTAAAATTCTTCTAACGCTTTCTTTTTATTTTAATAGAATTACTAGAATTAGAAGCCGCTTTAAATGATATTGAAAAAGCTATGGATAAAATTGAATCACAAAATTCCACTATTCAAACAAAATTACGTGATTTACTTGAGTCCAATAAACAAATGGCTAAAGAATTTACTGATATACGACGTGGTATGACAAGTAAATTTAAAGAAGTAACTCAACAATTAGAAGAAACACCAGGCATAGCACATGATTTAGCTGCTGTTACATCAAATACATTATTAAAAATCGAACAGGATATGTCATCAACAAATGATATGAACAATATTGAATAATTTTCATTTTAGCATCTTTATTTTCTTTTCCAAAGCAAAATCATTCTTTGTTTTTAGTCATGCATTTAGTTGTTGCACATTGAATTTTTTTGTTTGTAAATCAATATGAATTTTAATGTGTAGGTTTATTTTGTTTCCTTTTTTTTCAGATTATCAATACCTCATACAGAAACTAAGTAAACAAGAAGGAAACAAGAACATTTTTATATATAATTATGAGTCGAACAAATGTTAAACAAAATCTTGACACACGACGTGTTGTAGGTAGTATGTGTAATTGGAGAATAAATATTGGATAATTAAATCATATTTCGGATTTTTTTTACATTAACAGACACAGGAATTATTTACATTAACTTATGGAGCATTTGTTGCACAAATTCTTAATGATTATGAACATGTCGATGAAGTTAATAAACAACTTGATAAAATGTAAGTTTTATAAAGAAAAAGTACAAATTGAAATATTTTAATAATAAAAATAAATGAAATTATTTTTGACTCATGAGTTTTTAAACACAGTTAGATATAATTTAATTTATATTTATAGAGAAATTGATTTATTCGTGAATAGCTTGTAAAATCGGAACCATGAGAAAAAATTTGTCGGGACTAGAACGCAAGTTTATAATAAAATATTCTATGAATTTAAGCAAATTATCTAAGAAATCATCCCAATAAGAACATAATTCAAGAGAGATGACTGAAAAAAGTACTAGCCATCATCTAAACAAATGAAAAGTAAAATCACCAAGACTAAAAATACTTGCTTCCGCACTCGTGATACGTCTGCTTTTAATGATGGTTTCATAAAATATAATTTTTACATCATTATCATAATTGATAGAATTATATATTATTTTATTTTAGTGGTTATAATATGGGTGTTCGATTGATTGATGATTTTCTTGCTCGCAATCCGACTGTTGGTCGATGTCATGATTTTCGTGAAACAGCTGACGTCCTTGCTAAAGTAGACGATTATTGTATTGGANACTGCGTTAGATATAATTTAATTGATATTTATAGAGAAATTGATTTATTCGTGAATAGCTTGTAAAATCGGAACCATGGGAAAAAATTTGCCCGGACTAGAACGCAAGTTTATAGTAAAATATTCTATAAATTTAAGCAAATTATCTAAGAAATCATATCAATAAGAACATAATTCAAGAGAGATGAGTGAAAAAAGTACTAGCCATCATCTAAACAAATGAAAAGTAAAATCACCAAGACTAAAAATACTTGCTTCCGCACTCGTGACACGTCTGCTTTTAATGATGGTTTCATAAAATATAATTTTTACATCATTATCATAATTGATAGAATTATATATTATTTTATTTTAGTGGTTATAATATGGGTGTTCGATTGATTGATGATTTTCTTGCTCGCAATCCGACTGTTGGTCGATGTCATGATTTTCGTGAAACAGCTGACGTCCTTGCTAAAGTAGACGATTATTGTATTGGAACAAATGAATAATTAATATTTTTCTATTTTTTTTTTTTAGCAAGGTTTCAAAACTTACTTAGGTATAACACCATCAATTACAAATTGGTCAGCAGCTGGTGATGAATTTTCCTTATTACTTGATGGTAATCCATTAACTGAATTTGTTGAATTACCTGATGGACCAGGTCAAAAATTAAGTTATAATCAAATGATATGTGGAGCAATACGTGGTGCTCTTGAAATGGTTTGTTTTTATTTCTTTTTGTTTTTTATTATTCTTTCATATTGATTTATTTAAAGGTTCAATTAGAAGTTGAATGTCGATTTGTTCAAGATCAATTAAAAGGTGATAATACAACTGAATTACGAGTTAAATTTTTAAAGAAACTAGAAGATGCTTTACCGATTGGCGAAGATTAAAGATTATATCAATTCTATCATAATATATTATGTAACTGTGTCTTTTTTTCTTTGATGTGCATTTTCATTTCCATTTGTCGGTTTTTTTTTGTGTTGAACGATAGAAAACATCAATGTAATTCATGTTTGCAAAAGAAAATAAATGATTGATTATGTCAAAAATTTGCTTTTAATTTTACTTGACCAAGTAATCATAGACAAAAAAAAGAACAAACTTCATTGATATTGACCTATTATATCTATTATTTGTTCTTCATCTTCTTCTCTATCGAATGTCAGAGGTACAACACGTGAGATATATGAGCATGACATGTATGTGAGACATCTTACAATTATCAATGAATTCTCTCTATAATTTAGTTGTGTTGTTCATCTTTTTTATCTTCAATTAACAATAAACGAGAGCGGATGTGATCAAACGGTGTAATAAGGAAATAAATAAGTTGCTTGTGAGTATGTCTGACAAATCTGATCATCGTCTGGCTGTTGACTGATATTTGATATGGCTCGTTGCACTGTCTGGTCATTATTCTTTCTTTTTCTATACCTTTCTCATCAGGTTAGAAGCTTAGGCAAATAAGCCTTGAACTTCCTTCTAATTCAAATGGACTTAAGGGACAAAGCAGATATATACATATAGCTAGTAGTATAATGATGATGCAATCTTATGGCAACTAAAAGCAATGACGGCTAACCAAATCTCAATTGACACTTCGACGATGAGAAGAATAAAACGAACAAGAAGAAGAAGAAAAGTTGCTCTACAGGTATGTACATTGATTATTACCAGAGAAATATAAAAATTTTACCAGATGTTTGACACTTCTTTCACTAACATACGTGTACAATATTTGCACAAATTATACCACTTTTCTTTTTTTCCTCTTTTATCAATAGACAAAAGTCGGTTGCTTGTCGTCCTCGAGAAATAAGATCCGACCTCTAGTGTTGTTAGCAATCTCTATTGCCAATCTCTTTTCTTTTCTAATCACATATGTATATGTATGTACACATACACATAATAATCGCCGGTTTTTCACGGATAATCATCAAAGAATATAATAGGCAAAAGTAAAACATACACACATACATACATATATATAACTGCTAAGCAAACTTCCATAGCTCAACAGGATTGTTCATGGCATATTCATAGGCTTGTTATCATTCTCATATAAACGTATATATTTGTCCAATATTATTTCACACTTAACAATAATACAATAGAAACAAGTCGATTACTTTTTATCGTCTTTAGTTATATCTTATTCATTTCGTTATTATATATGATTGCTTCCAGGTACAGCATATCATTTTCTTCACAAATTGGCTTTGCTATTCTCTTTCTCATTTTCTTTTGATAAATCGTAGTAGAGCGAGTCTGATGACCAAGCTGTTTCACCTGTTGGCGGTGCATGCATGGCAAGTTTGATCTTTCTTATAAATTGATTCATCGTTATTTATATTCTCACAGGAAAAAGAAAGTCGCCGGTTTAATTGCACATTTAAGATTGAGCAACAGATTTTTTTATTGGTATACATTTATACATGTCGTACTTGTCGACTTGGCTCATTAGATAGATAGTTATATGAAATAGAGATAAATTACGAACACTACTTTCATATGAAATGTGATGTAATTTTAAAATGCTTACCAATTGACATAAATTGAATCTATCCATTGCGTGTTTAACTATACTCTTTTGAAGATGGTCACCTTTATGTATCTGTGTATATGAAAAAGAAGAAAGAACTGTTCATGCGAAACACATTATTGAGCGGTGAACTGTATATTTGTAAGATAGGTGTAGAGCGGCTGAAGTGCGCGAGAGAAGAAGATTGATCATAATCGATGTATGTAGATATGATGATGACGATGATGACAATGATGACAACGAGACAAAAAAAAGAGACAAATCGTTCACCTTCAAATGAGTGATGAGCGAGTTTATAAATGTATATATACAACCAATTAGGCTAGCTCTTTTTCTTTTCTTTTTTTTTAAACACATTTTACTCAATTCGTATAATAGTAGTTGCTGTCATTGTCTTATTTTATCGGACTAAAATCGTCACGGAGTAACAACGACGACGACGAGAATAATATTAAATGAAGCGTAGAAAACGGCAATATAATTACGAGATACAAACATAAATAGGGATAAGATCCAATTTGATATTAATCGAAAGATTTTTGATTTTGATATTAAATATAAAAACTCAAAAATAAAAACAAACAAAGAACGATGATATCAGAGTTAATTTATATAGTGTTTTTCTATCAACTTTTTAATGTGTGTTCCATTTCTTTCTTTCTTTCTTTTTTTTTTTTTGATTTCTATAAAAATAATCGAGTCGATGATCATACCTCTTCATCCGTATTTATTCATTGACAAACAATACGCCTTTGCCGTGCGTATGTTTGCATAACACTTGTTAGGTCTCTTCATCAGTTGCCGTTGCATGCATAAACATCTACCGATAGATGACCGAACCGTAGAGATTAATTGTTTCTGTGAGTCGAGTCAACTAAACGTGTGATATCAATCGTTTTCACTTACACTTTCTAATCGTTTGATCATCTATCATCTTCTCAATGTTTCGAATTTGTCTTTGCATATATTTGTTATTTTCAGCATATCCTTCTATTTCATGAGATGAATTGTTATATGAAATAGATACGTGACAAAAAAACTATAATCATATTTTCTAGATGAGATGAGAAACGAAATTTCTACTTCATATCTCACGATATGTATTTCCGGATATGTATCAAGCTTTGACCTTTTCATTTAATCAACAATAGAATATATCAACAGACGAGTTGATTTCCGGTAATTTTCCTTTTTTTTTCCACATTGACATAAATTATCCTTAGGCTGTACCATAGCAGATGTTAATTGAAAATAGTAAAGACAATCTATTGACTGTTCACTTTCAATGATTCATGAAATAAAATAGGACTGTCGTGATATTTACCTGTTCTTATATTTTGAACGAATAAAAAAGGGAATCAAATGAATGAAAAGTTTCAAGGCTGATCTTATTCTGAAGAGGATGGCACTATTGCACTTACGTGCATGTTTGCTCTCTCTCTCTCTCTCTCTCTCTCTGTCTCTCTCTCTCTGTGTCTTTTCGATGGTAATTGGGTAGAAAGAGAAAAAAAAAAGAAGTTGTTCTCTCTATATTCTCTCCGTGTCACTTATTGTACAGTTCTTTCTCTTACTCATTTTTTTTCTTGCGAGACATTATATTTCAATTTTACGTTTATATATTCTCTCTTTTTCTCTTTTTTTGAATCATTGTAGATTTGATTGAGCATGTTGATGACAAAACTAAACAGATTTGGCATTGAAAAGAAGTTTGTGATAGTTAAACGAATAACAATAGTACTTTAAACGTTGATCAATCAGTCATTTGAAGTTGACTGAACATTACAGTAAGTCATATTTATATCTTAATCTTGTTTTTATTGAACAATAAATCTGTTTAAGAATATGATTAAAGATTATTTTGTTTGTAAAACCTTCTTTTTTGCTTAGTAAATACTGATCCATTTTGGATTTTGACATTTATGTATATATATATATATGCTTGTGTTTATACAAATATCTCTTCCGAATTTTATGTTACGTATTGTGCGTACTTAGGTAGACACACTCGAAAACAATCTAGTATATTTGAGGTGATGATGGTTGGTAAAGAAAAAAAGATTGATTTTGGCTTTTTTTTATATAGCCACTGATGGGAACGGTGAGAGTCGCATCCTATGAATAATGTGTGTGTGTGTGTGTGCATAATCACTTGAACATAACAGAAACAAAAGAAAGGCAGACTGAACTCGGCACGTTCAATTTTTCAACAATAGAAAGAACGTAAGATTGGTGGAAATAGTCAAAAGAAAATTTTTTTACACATATGCATAAAGTTTGAACATTACATGTACTATCGTATAGAGTCAAGTCAAACGATCGCCTACTACTTCGATGAAACATAGAATATTTTTATATTTGAATAATTTACAAAAATGAAAGAAACAAAAATTTCTTTTGTGAACTATTTTTTAGACGATATGTATATTTTATTTATTTTTTCATTAAGATTGACTACTATTGTGATTGATGCTTGTCCATCTTTTGGTCGATGAGTACCCTCATCATCAACGAAATCAGCCTCGTGCTGCTACTATTAATGGTCATCATGACGCGTGCACAAGGTATAGTCTTTCTTGTACTTAGACATGGTCTGCTTTTAAGTGTCGTGAGTGAACGGTCACCGTATGTGTTGATGGTGTCGGTGTGAGAGTTCAACTAATTAGTATTCATTGATTATTGTTGTATTGAAAAAAGAAAAGAAAAAGAAAGACGAGAGTCAAAGGGACACCATATATAATATGTCAACAAACAGACAGAATATAAAGACTGATAGAAATTAGAGAAATAAAAATGATTGATGGAATTGCAGGATTTATTTTTCAATTCTTTAGAACATACATGTGACAATAAAATCAAATGAACCGCTCTAATACTTTAATCAAATTGATAAACACGTTTTGTAATTACCTTATAGGATAAACGTTGAAGATGAAATTTTATCAAAATAAACTTTTGTTTTATTAAAAAGAAAATAAAAACATTTAAATGGTTTCTTTAGGTCAACCATGTACACTTCAATTTTTACCTGCACTTCAAATTATAACTATGCTCGAAAATACTGAACCCGGAAATCTTGTTGCACGTCTTCAAATAACTGGTACTCCATCGGAAATTTCAAATAGACTTGTTTATAATAGTTCTGATGTAAAAACAAATGGAACTGATTATTTTATTCTAAATTTTACTGATCTTTACTTACGTTCTCGTAAGTTTGTATTTAATTAATTAAACATAAAAAAACTTTTTTTTTTTTTTTTTTGAACAACTTTTTAGCTCTTGATTATGAATGGTGGACATCAAATAATTATCCAAATCCATTTCGTTTTATTGTTGAATGTACAGTTTTAGCTGATAAATCAATTCATGATATTGATTTTCAACTTGATCTTATTGATGTTAATGATCATCCACCAATATTTTCACAGACAATTTATTATATAAATCTCGATGAAACAACACCAATAAATACTATTATATCAACAACTATTTTTGCATATGATCCGGATTCAGGTGCATCCGGAACATTTTCCTATTATTTACATAATAATTTATCTTCCTATAATGTAAATTAATCCTTGTTGAAAAGATAATTTATACATTTTTATTTATTTATAGTCTTATTTTCGATTGATAAGTTCAACAAATGCAAGTCTTATTTTAGTTCAAGCACTTGATTATAATTCTATGGTATCAAGTTTTAATTTAACAATTGTTGCACAAGTAAGATAAGGTCATTAGGAAGATTTTTATTAAATTTCATTTTCTTAGGATCATGGAAATCCATCATTATCATCTCAAGCAATTATTTCAATACATTTAATTGATATTGATAATTTAGATCCAAAATTTAATATATCAACATCATATACTCTTAATATTTCAATTGATATGGAAATTGTATGCTCTTTTTTTTGTTACTTATATTTGTTTTGTGGAACTCATACTCATTTCCGAAGAAAATAGTACGTGAAAGTTTTAAATGAGAAGTTTTGTGGATCGTCCCTCCCCCGATGATAGACCTACGCAACTATAGGTATAAACTAATTATTTCAAAATCAAAGAGAAAAATAAGTAAATGAAAGAGTATAAAATTACGGTACTAATACGTGCAGATAGTACAGTGAGGCACTGCTTTTGTTACTTATCGTAGTTAACATTTCAGAATCTATCTGTAATTATTTCAATTGGTGAGAAATATCATTATAGTCATTTATTGCTTCATTCAGTTTCACTGTTATCGTACATTTTTTCTTCTTTATCATATTATAAAAAGGATAGTGTTGCTTTTTTATGGAAAAGAAAACGATTTAAAAGAAAAATATTTTGATGTTTTTGTCAGTAATTTTGATCATTATTAAAAAGAAAATAAATCGTTCAGTATGTATGTAAACCTTTCATTAATTCACATTATTTATTCCAAACTTTAAAGTATATTTCATTACATAACAAAGAATTAGACTAAATTATGTGCTAGCTTATATGGAATATGTGAGTTCCACATTTCAGCTTTCAGAGGACTTGCACTAACAAACTTTTATATATGATTTATAAATTAGGGATACGAAGTCATACCAAATGAAGGTAGAATATGTGCTTATGATCAAGATATTGGAATAAATACAACAATTATTTATTCTTTGTTAACATCAAGTAAAAAACAAAAGCAATGAGATAAATTAATATATTAATTTGAATTTTTTTTTTATAGGTACTTATTTTTCAATTGATAAATATACAGGTGTTATAGTTCTTCAATCAAATTTTTATTCTATAACACAATTTGATCTATTAATTAAAGTAAAAATGTTTATTCGATTTTCTTTTTGTAACAAACGAAATTTTTTTTTTTTCACTTGTAAAATAGGCCGAACAAGAAAATAATCCCAATCGATCAGTAACAACTATATTGCATGTTAATGTCTATGAATTAAATCTATATGCACCAAAATTTCTTGCATTACCTTATACAATGATAGGATATACAACGAATACGCTTGATCAAATACCAACATTTAATGGAGCTATTCATGATATGGATACGGTAAAGAAAATTAAAATCAAAATCGAATGTTTTTCTTCTTTTTTTTTCTTTAAGAATCCAAGATTGACTTTTGGTTATTCATGTAATTCATCATTAATCAATTTAGATATTATGAAAACTAGGTAATAGAATTTTTGTGAAAAAACTATTAATATTTTTTTTTTCTATGTTAAATAGTCTTCGTCAATTTCGAATTCAACCAAATAATTTTCTAAATCTTCCAAAATGTCAACCTTGTTTATGTTTTCTTAATGTATCTGATGGACGATATGTAAGTTATTTTATAATTTGACTTTAATAAAAATCAAATAAAATTTTTAGTCGCATCAAACAAATCTTAATGTTTATCTTTATACACCAATATCATTTTTAATGAATTCATATCTATTCTCAGCTGATTATCCACTTAATGATCCGTCAGTTATCATTGGTACTATATCGGTATGAAATTTTTCTTTTGAAAAAAAAAGAAATCATAGAAATTAATTTATTGTTGTTGCGTTTTTCTTTTCTTAGGTTATTAAAGATAATAGTTGTGTAGTGCAATATTTTATACTAGATCAACACAATTCCTTATTTTCCATTTCTCAAACAGGTAATTTAACATGGTTAAATTCATCAAATCCACCAACACAAGAAGCTTATCAATTTCAAATTACTGTTCAACAAATATGTTCATCATTAATAATGAATATTTCAACAGATGTTATTATTACAATTCGTAATTTTCCATCATATACAATAACATCAACAATAAATACATCTCAACTAGATAATAGTACAACATATGCTATTATAGCAAGTGTTGGTGCATTTATTCTTATTATAATTGCAATATTATTTATTATTATTTATTATAATATTCAACGTGCTAAACATCGTGTTCCACCATTTTTTAAAACTCGTCAAAATTCATCAGCACAGGGTTTATCATTTTTTAAATCAAAAAGTCCAATTAATGAATCTTCACCATATACATTAGGTGTACGTGATGATGATTCATCACATAGTAGTGATCATACAACTTCATCACCACTTAATAATCGTCTTCTATCTGGACATTATAAAGTTAGTGAACCACCAATAAATACAACGATTGAAGAATTATTATCAACATATGATAATCGTTCAACAAGTAGTTCATCAAGTTCATCTGGTATATGTGATCAAGCTATATCAACAAATATAGGTGCATTTCGTACAACTATTCGTGAAACAAATGATCATCAACAACTAGATACAATAAATGAAGATATACAATGGATTAATAATCAACAACAACAACAACAACAACAAAAGAGGCGTTCAAATAGTTTAAGACATCAAATGTTATCTGAAGATTCAATGGATATTATATCAGAATCTCATGAGGTAGACAATAAATTTGAAAAAAACACTAACGCTTGTTTTGCTTGCTTTAACTCTAATAATTCTATTAATCATATGTGTTCTCATTGTTATTCATTATTATCGAGCACGTCAACTCACTTATTATTATCTTCCTCTTCCTCCTCCTCATCAGGTTCGACAACCACTATTGATGCTTGTCGACAACACACAACAACAACAGCAACAGTTGAAGTAGGATCCAACAGCTTTAGTTATTATAATGCTCAATTCAGCCCTATTGCTGCTACTCGCTGCTAAACTTAGTTTTATTTGTCTTCGTTTTTTTTTTGAATAACTAATACATATATATATATATATAAATAGTTTTTTTCTTAATACTTGCTTGCATCTTATATCAATTGCATGGGAAAAATTAGAATTTTCTTTATATTAATATATTTATTTTTTCAGTCATCAATCAGTGGTGCTGGTATCGACATCGGAACATCAGCATCAACACTATTACAGCAACAATCTACTGCGACAAATGTTCACAGTCGAAATTTAAACGAGTATTTGACAGTGTTTGTATAAAGAAAATAAGAAATTAAATTGAAGTCAAGATTGTTTTCTTTTTATTTTCTATGATAATCGAGTTTTATTCTAGTTTAATACGTGTTTTTTTTTTGCTTTCATTTTTTTTTTAAAACTTTTATTCAGTTTGTTTTATATTCTTATGCGGTTAATGATAGATTAGTAAACACGTAAAATAATATGATAAAAAACATTGTAGAATATAAAAATTTCAATTGAGATAAACATGATGAAGATGCACAATGAATTTTGGATATTTAATAGGTTCAGTAATATAAATTCTTAGTTACAAAATCACTTTGTCTCGATTAGATTCTCTCTTATTTTTTCTTTAACAGATAGAAATAAACAACCATTTTGTATCGGACACGGTCATAGAGCAGAGACGGACATTGTTTTTAGTCCTAACTTTAGGTTAGAACAAGACTAATCACGACTAGTTATAGGACAAGACTAAAAGTATTAATTTATCTTAACTTTATAAAATGAAAATGAATTAAAAATTAAAAAATAACTTCTGTCTGTCATACTTAAACAGACAAATTCCAAGTGTAACAATAGTATATGTTAGTCGATGTTTTTTTTCTTATCAACAACATTTCAATATGTGATGTTGTTGCAAAATGAGCATGATAAATGAAGAAAAAAAATCCTTGCCTGTATACCTTTTCGTATGTATCATACTATACATTTTTGAAAATCACCTGAAAAAAAATACAAGATTAGGTTGTCAAAGAAGAAACAATTTCTTTATTACTCAATTCGTTTTCACTTAAAAAAGAAATTAATTTATTTTTATTGTTTCAATAAAGATAAATTAACAGCCCTATAAACATATATTCTTGAAATACTAAGTATCAAAAAATGTTGATACTATAATCTTATTCGTTTAGAGAACAAGTGACAGACTTTTAAATTGTTGAACAGTTGGTTAGAATAAAATAGGAAATTAAGTTGATTTTAATATCTATCTTATAACTTGGTTCCATCACTGTTAATTTTGCGATAGCCGAGGACAATAATTCGCTAAAGTCAATTTGAATCAACGATGACTAGTTCACACTCAAATATCTTGTTCTCTGCTACAATTGATGATCTATAGTGTTCAATTATCATACGAAGCAGCAGCAGCAGGATGTCGTTTCATAGCATACTGTATATGACGAAATCATTTCAAAACTAATCATTTGTGCGAAAAATCAAAAACTTTGTTTATGAAATGATCAAATTATGTGTTATTGTATGAGACAGATATTCAATTTGATCTATTTACTAATTATGACCTAAGATGAGGACGATCCCAACAAATATTTTGCAGTATACATTTAAGCCATCTCTATCTAATGTATGCATGAAAATAAAAAAAATCATTCGAACAATGTATCGCTGTCGTACATTGTTTTTAAGATTTTGTGTAAATCATCTTGTTTTCAAACGTTTTTCTCCTATACACTATGATATAGACGACGTCTTTTAGCATCTGCGTTCGACTGCTAAAATTCACAAATCATTAGCTTCTACTTTGCTTACGATATTCATCTTATATTTATTCCTATTAAATTCTGGCACCGATATTACTGCTATATTTGTAATAAGTGGTCGGAACTACAACTCAAACGATCAAGAATGACTACACCAATGCCAGCTGATCCAAAAGGAAACAGCGAGAAATATAATGAATATTGATTGTTGGCCTTTATTTTTGATTTTATTTTATCATTCAAAGTTTTATTTTTGGATTCTATTTATTTCGGTAAAAACATCTTAGCATCAGTTCTAACTATATAATTAAAAGTCAATACTGAATTGATTGATTGAATGAATTCAAATAAAAGAAATGGTTGGCAATCACAATTTTAGACTGGAAAAGATCAAATTTTTGATTGGCGAACAAAAGTATAATTAAAGTTGACTTTTATTCGAAAATAACCGATCTTTACAATATCCATTCAATGTTCTTCATGCGATGAAGTACTTAACCTGGGACTTTTGAACACATTCAGTTACTGTTACCAGAGAAAATCACTATTAAGTAATGGTTAATTATTAGTCAAAAGTAAAGCATATCGGAATGTCTACTGTGACAACCTTTGTTTTGGATTACATTTTGTGGAATATTTTATCACGCAAATCGTTAAACTACAACTGCAACAACTTTTATCAAATATTTTTTATTATGAAAATTTACTCATGTTTGTCCATTTTTTTTACCAAATCTATTCATACACATTTCATAATTAAAATACTAGCGAGAAATAATTTGGTATATAACATATAGCTTTTTTAAATTTATACATTAATTATATATTATCAGTTTTATAACATAAGTAACCAACAAATGATTATCAAATTATAATGTATATCTATTCTTTCTAAATTTGTCTTATTAAATTAAGATTTTCATAGACTAATATTGCTCTTCTTGTGAAATATTTGCCATCATAAACGAAGTTCTTTATTTTGAGAATGTATGTTTCGAAAAAACGCAAAAAAGACTCACTCTACAATATAATTCTTTGTGTGACGTAATTCTTTTTCAATTCTTTGCCATAGTTGGACATCAAATAATGTTCTTTTAGAACAATCAAAATTCTTGTATACCATTTTCAAGTAATGACTGTCCTTTTTTCTTTTTTCTTTAAAAAACAAACGAAAATAAATTTGAACGATGCATATTGCGACAAAGGAGTAGGATCTTAATATTTTTCTTTCGTTTCTTTTGTAAAATATTATGGAGTGTTTTTTTTCTTATTTTTCAAATCATATCCTCCTACGGCATACAATAGTGGAAGATTCAAATCAACTAAAATTTATTTTACACTTGATGTTATAACACAAATTAATTCACAAATGAAATGTGCTTGTGATTGTTTCAATAATTCCATTAGTCTTGCAGTGACCTTTTTTTTCCAAAACAATCAATGTTGTATTTGATTAAAACAAGGCACTCTGAAAATTATGATCACCAGTGAAAAAACGAGTTTATTAACTTTGAGAAATAAAACATTAACTGGTACTTATACAATATTATTGATGCATTCATATATTAAAACATTAAAATGAAGAAAGAGTGTAATTCAAGTTCCAAAAATGT